>JAECUM010075102.1:0-19111 GCA_016617855.1 Megalonaias nervosa | reverse complement strand
ATATATATATATATTTACGTGTAGGCTCGTACAACCAACAAGCTTTGTAAATTTTAACAAAATAGTTTATTTCCCTAGAAAACAATGTAAAAATTGGAAATAGGACTTACGGTTTGTGAATATAATCCAAAATTTAATCCTGAGATTGAAAAATATAAGTCCTATCATTAAAGAGTTCTAATAGAATCCGGGTTCGAATCTTGATGAAATCCCAATATGGAGGCGATGACGTAATGATGTCTGTACTGATGACAACAGATCCTCGATTGAATCACAGTTTATGTTTCCGTATAGAATTCCAGAATGAATTTCCACACTTGTTTAGTTTTCTAGAGAATAAATTATTAAATTCCAAAAAACAGATGAACTTCAAAAACAATCTGGCTTCAAGAATTGAAACCTCTTGAGCCCTCAAGGTTTAAAATACAACTCACTCGAACTAGTAGAAAATGGCTGTTTTAAGCCTCGATTTTAGATCACATGGTGGTTCACGTGACAGGCTACGTGATTTCCAATTTGAACAGCGCAATTAAAAAAATGAAATTTATCACGTAGGCAAGAACAGCCCTATCTAAGAACCAAATTCTCACACTGAAAATATATAAAATAGAAACACTGTTTACAGTTCAGCTAACATGCGGGCCGAAATGACCTTGGCAATGACCAATCGTCTTCACTCGATGTTTACAAAATCTAAGAACCAGAGTGAGCTAAAAATAGTGCTAATGTAATATTTTTACGTTCTAAACAAACTGAATTTACTGGAAAAAATATCGAATTCCATGAAAATATCATTAATATAAAATGTAATGAAACAAAATTAAAATAAAAAATAATTTTAAAACTAACACACAAGCAATTTAATTACATATTCGTAACACTTCCCCCCATAAACAAAAAGAAAGATTGATATAATAAAGCTTTCATTTTACCATATGTAAATTATACATGAGGTAAAACAAAATTACATAAGAAAATTCTTATGAATTATATAAAGTGTACATGAAATAATAGTTCTATACACGGGAAAGTGCATCTGCAATCAAATTATCTTTTCCTTTGATGTGCCTGATGTTAAGATTATATTCTTGCAAACACAAACTCCACCTTAATAATCTTTGATTTTATTTTTCATCTTGACGATGAAAGCAAGGGGGTTGTGATCACTAAACACAACAACCGGAGAAGGAGCTGAGCTAATGTAAACTTCAAAATGCTGTAATGCCAATATTAAAGCCAAACATTCCTTCTCAATTGTCGAGTAATTTCTTTGGTGCTTATTTAATTTCTTAGAGAAATAGCACACTGGGTGATCAACACCATTTCGATCTTCTTGAATCAACACAGCTCCAACCCCAACATCACTTGCATCAACAGATAATTTAAAAGACTGATTGAAATTTGGAGCTGTGAGGACCGGCGCACTTTTGAGCATGGCTTTTAATCTATCAAAAGCCTCCTGACATTTTCCAGTCCTTAGAAACTTGTTTTTCTTACTCAACAAGTTTATCAGGGGTTCAGCAATATTAGAAAAATTGGAACAAAACTTTCGATAGTATCCGGCCATACCCAAAAATCGCATCAGTTGCTTTTTACTGACAGGCACAGGGAAATCAGATAGCCTTGACCTTAGCATCTATAGGTTTAACTTGACGTTGCCCCACAATATGTACTAGAAAAGTTACACAAGCACGGCAGAACTCACTCAGATAAATTGATTGTCAAATTTGCATCAATGAGTCTGTCAAAGAATTTCCGAATCGTTGCTAGATGTTCTTTTCAGGTGTGGTTGTAGATGATCACATCATCGATGTAAGCATCACAATTATCTAGACCACTAGTAATCATATTCATCAAGCGTTGAAAGGTACTTGGGGAACCCTTCATCCCCAACGGCATTACTTTATACTGACAGAGTCCATCTGGAGTCACAAATGCCAAAATTTCCTTTGCTCTTTCCGTTAGTGGAATTTGTCAAAATCCTTTCTGAAGGTCAAATTTGGTGACATACTTGGCATTTCCAATTTTATCAATACAGTCATCGATTTTTGGTAATGTAAATGAATCTGTATTTGTCACACTGTTCACCTTCCTGTAATCAGTGCACATATGGAAAGTTTTATCCGGTTTCGAAACAAGTATACATGATGAACTCCAATCACTTTTACTGGGCTCTATGAAATCGTTCTCCAGCAAATACTGTATTTCCTTTTTCAAGTATTCCTGTTTGAGAGGGTTCATTCTGTATGGGTGTTGTTTCACAGATTTTGAATCTACAATTTCAACGTCACGAAAAATTTTGTTTGTCCTCGTAGGAATATCTGGCAACAAGTGCTCATATTCGAATAATAACTGTTTAAGTTCACTCTTTTCTTGTTGTTGCAAATGTAAAAGTTTCTGGTCCAGATTTTCCATAATTTCCGAATTCCGAAGATTTTTTGCTCCAAGATCAACAGAGTACGATTGAATTTCTTCACTTAAATCCTCAGTTGGTGGGACAGGTACAACTAAATTAATTGCATGATTTACTTGGCTATCTCTTTCAATATACTCCTTTAGCATGTTAATGTGGCAAAGTTGTTTTTGTTTTCGCCTACCAGGAGTATTTATGATGTAATTCAAGTCATTTACTTTCTTTTCAAACGTGTATGGAACATAATACTTGGCCTGAAGGGGATTTTGTGGAATGGGCAAGAGAGCAAGAAAATCTATCACCAGGTTGAAAACTCCTATCCCTTGAGTTTTTATCATATCTTGATTTTATTCTGGACTGAGTAAAGCGCAGATTTGTTCTTGCGACCTCACAAGCCTTTGACAACTTGTACTTAAAATCAGAAACATAATCAAGAAGATTGAGCTCAGTATCTTCATTAGAAAGAAGTTTTTCTTTCAACAACTTCAACGGTCCACGCACAGTATGTCCGAAAACTAGTTCAAAGGGACTGAATCCTAAAGATTCTTGAACGGACTCCCTAACAGAAAACAAAAGTAAATGAATGCCTTCATCCCAATCTTTACTCGTATCAAAGCAATATGACCGAATCATATTCTTCAAAGTTTGATGAAATCTTTCTAAACCCCCTTGGCTCTCAGTGTGGTACGCAGAAGATTTAAATTGTTGAATGCCTAATTCTTGCACAGCTTGCTGGAAAATTCCAGACATGAAATTTGACTCTTGATCCGATTAGACAGATTTGGGAAAGCCAAATTGAGTAAAAAAAAAAAAAAAAACCTTTATCAAAGCTTTTACTATGGTTTTTGTTTTAATATTCCTCAAAGGAATTGCCTCTGGGAATCTTGTTGACGCACACATAATGGTCAACAAATATTAGTTGCCTGACTTGGTCTTAGGTAAGGGACCAACACAATCTACCATAATTCTGCTAAATGGTTCGTGAAATGCAGGAATAGGTTGCAGATGAGCCTTAGGTATCCCCTGATTGGGTTTCCTACCATTTGACAAGTATGACAAGATCTACAAAATTTACAAAGATCACTTTTGATTTTTGGCCATTAAAAGTAAGTCAAGATCTTGTGATAAGTTTTATTTATCCCTAAATGACCAGCCAGAGGAGTTTCGTGGGCCAAACTAAGTATTTCCTGTCTGTAAGATTTTGGAACTACAATCTGATAGTTCACTGACCACTCGTCATTAGCAGGTACCTCGGGAGGTCTCCATTTTCTCAAAAGAATTCCATTTTTAATGAAATAACAGACAGATACTTCAGTGGCTTCAGTTTCACTAATGGCCCTCTGAAACAAACAGAAGATCTCAGGATCTTTTTCCTGTTCGAGGACATGTGATTGTCGTTTGTCACCCTGATTAGATAAAAGAGAATGAGTATTTAAATGAGGATCACTGTGATCAATACCTTTTGTTTGATCCAAATTAGGAGTGAAAGTGACCGCATCAAAAGCCTGACCAATACATGTGTCAGCTAAAGGAATATTTTCCTTATCAAATCATTTTCAAGAGCTTTCTTTGCTATAGTTCTGGTAACTACACAAGCTGGGTATAAATGAGGGTATTTTTTTTCAATTGGATCAACTTTCGGATTCAAAGAAGGCTTGTCAGTTACAAGTGGATTAACCACAACCTTGTTTCCAGCTATTTCGTTGCCTAGTAACAAATGAATGCCCTCAATGGGTAAATTAAGCACTATACCGACTGTCACAGGTCCTGAAACTAAGTCTGATGACAAATAGGTCCTGAAACTAAGCCTGATGACAAATTTACAGAATGGAGAGGAACATTAAGATAGCCTCATTCTACTCCCTCAATGAGAACACTCTCATTAGAACAGGACTTCTCAGAAAAAGACAAAGTACCTGATAATAAAAGACTCTGAGAAGCTCCTGTATCCCTCAAAATTTTAATAAGGATAGGATTGGCCAAATCACCCAAGAGTGATACAGAACCCTTTGACATGAATCGTTCATAATTCTCCATAATAAAATCAGACTGGGGTTTATTAGACCCAACAAATGTATTGCTTTCAATACATGACCGTGACCTTGACCTCTTAGAAATAAGAGCATTTGGAATATTTTGATTCTGATGCCTATATTTCAATTTGAAGCAATCAGAAATGACGTGTCCTTTTTTTCTTGCAATAGGTACACGTAGGAAGAGACAAGGATTTTGAATCAAGTTTATCAGAAGCTTGAGTTTTAGAAGTTGTGCCAGATTGAGTTTTAGAGGGAGTCGTATTAGGCTGAAATACCTTTCTACTAGTAGATTGCCGAGTGAATGATTTGCCTACAACAGGAACTTTATGAGTTAAGGAATACTCATCAGCAGCAAGAACAGCATTTTCCAAGGTTTCGATCTTATGCTCTTCAAGATGATTCTTAATGTCACTAGGGACACAGTTCTTTAACTCTTCAAGTAATACAAGTTGTTCAAGACTTTCATAATCATGTTCAACTTTCTTGGCAAAGCACCATCTCTTAAATAACTGCTCTTTTTCTCTTGCAAATTCATCACAAGTTTGTCCAGCTTCTTTCTTATAGTTTCTGAATTTTTGCCAATAGCCTCAGGGACTAACACATAACTCCTTAAGATGCACTCCTTAACCAAATCATAGTCAAAACTTTGCTGTACTGACAGGGATGCATAGATATCTCGGACCTTGCCAAAAGTACACATTGCAATAATTGAGTCCAATGCTCCCTTGGCCATTTCAAATTTTCAGCAACTTTTTCAAAATAAATAAAATATTTGTCTAATTCTTTTTCTCTAAAAGGGGGCACTAACCTGATATTTCTTGTAAAGTCAAAACTTGAATTTGTATGTAAAGTGGGATCGTGCTTTTCACTTGCCAGCTCAAATTCTTTCATTTTATTTGAAATTCCCTTTCATCTTTCTCTTTTTCAAATTGTAACTGTTTATCTTTCTCTCTCTCCTGTCTCTCTCTCACCTTCTCTTCAAATTGTAACTGCATTTGTTTATCTTTCTCCCTCTCTTGTCTCTCTCTCTCCTCTTTCTCAAATTGTAATTGTATATCTCTCTCCTTCTCCTGTCTCTCTCTCTCTCCTCTTTTTCAAATTGTAATTTCATTTGTTTATCATTCTCTCTTTCCTGTCTCTCTTTCTCCTTCTCTTCTTCAAATTGTAACTGCAATTGCTTCTCTTCAAATTGCAACTGCAATTGTTTCTCTTTATCTCTTTCCTCTTTCTGAAGCTCAAGCTTCCTTAACTCCAATTCCATCTTGTATTTCATTTTTAATTCCATTACGTTGATGTCAGAGTCTGATACCGACTGACTGACCGAAGTCAAAACACTTTTATCAAGAACATTCTTCTCTACCAAATACTGAATCAAAATATTTTAAATTTCTTGTTTCGTTAAGGAAGATTTTGCTTCAGAAAGATCGTACTTTCTGGCAAGTTCAAGCAACTCATCTTTTTTCAGTCTTTCCAACTGCTCCTGAGTAGGACTAGAAAGAAAGTCTCCACTTTTAACGACATTGTGAATGAAAGCCTGTTGTTTTCCCTAAAGATTTCAAACAAAATGTAAAATAGTACTTGGGAAATAAAAACTAGGGGAATTTAAATTTCAAAAAATAATTTTCTGAAATATTTAGCCAAATTTTATATATCCCAGGACGAGCAACCAATTTTCTCTTGTTACGTGTAGGCTCGTACAAAAATAACAAGAGAAAAGAGTGAAGCCAACAAGCTTTGTAAATTTTAACAGAATAATTTATTTCCCTAGAAAACAATGTAAAAATTGGAAATAGGACTTACGGTTTGTGAATATAATCCAAAATTTAATCCTAAGATTGAAAAATATAAGTCCTATCACTAAAGAGTTCTAATAGAATCCGGGTTCAAATCTCGATGAAATTCCAATATGGAGGTGATGACGTCAGATGATGTCTGTACTGATGACAACAGATCCTCGATTGAATCACAGTTTATGTTTTCGTATAGAATTCCAGAATGAATTTCCACTGAATTTCTTTGTCCCAAAACTTTTTATAAAAAGGTACACTTGTTTAGTTTTCTAGAGAATAAATTATTAAGTTCCAAAAAACAGATGAACTTCAAAAACAATTTGGCTTCAAGAATTGAAACCTTTTGAGCCCTCAAGATTTAAAATACAACTCACTCGAACTAGTAGAAAATGGCTGTTTTAACCCTCAATTTTCGATCACATGGTGGTTCATGTGACAGGCTACATGATTTCCAATTTGAACTGCGCAATAAAAAAAATGAAATTTATCACGTAGGCAAGAACAACCCTATCTAAGAACCAAATTCTCACACTGAAAATATATAAAACAGAAACACTGTTTACAGTTCAGCTAACATGCGGGCCGAAAGGACCTTGGCAATAGTCAATCGTCTTCACTCAATGTTTACAAAATCTAAGAACCAGGGTGAGCTAAAAATAGTGCTAATGTAATATTTTTCATTCTAAACAAACTGAATTTACTGGAAAAAATATCGAATCTCATGAAAATAATCATTACAATAAAATGTGATGAAACAAAATTAAAATAAAAAATAATTTTAAAACTAGCACACAAGCAATTTAATTACATATATGTAACAAAATATATATATATATATATATATATATATATATATATATATATATATATATATATATATATATATATGTGTGTGTGTGTGTGTGTGTGTGTGTGTTTCACAATGGATTTTATAATACAAATGTATTAGCAAAAGTAGCCAGCAAACAATCATGCCTCCTTTTAATCATAATTCAAAACCTACCTTGCTATCTCACGCTCTCCTCTATGCCACAATGTAGCACCAAACATTCAGTTTAAACTATAATTAATATGATTTAAAGCAGAAAATTAGCTGGCATGAGAAACGAAAAGGAATGAGATATTAAATTCAAAAGGATCTTTACATATCAAAGAAGAAATATTTATTTAGGAATCATTGCTCTTTACATATCAAAGAAGAAATATTTATTTAGGAATCATTGCTACTTTTACTGCACATATATAAGGACACTGCTTTGCTCTCAGTGTGTTGTCAAATACAGACACCCAAAATCTGGATACAGTTGTCACATCAGTCAATCTCAAGCTCAACCTAGTCTTACATAACCCACTAAAGTTCCTTATAATAAAACAATAAAGAGTCAGAATATGACGGATCGATGGTTGCATAGTGTGCCGATACAAATGAGATTGGAAGTACAGACAAATGGACTAAATAAACCCATGTGTCTGTATTGAAATGTGGGGAATATAAGATATAATTAAAAACCAAAGCCTCTTCTATATTTTACGTGCAAGCTATCTACAAGTTTTAGTCAAGGTATTTTCTGTTTAATTAAAGTTATTATGCAAAAACGTTTTCTATTTTAGTCATAGTGACCTTGATTTTATGACCTAAAATTAATTTTTTTTTCTTATTCAACATGCAAGTCATCCACAAACGTGGTGAAGGTACATGATAGAGAACTGACATCATTGTATAGAATTCATTCTTTTTCAGTACCTATGGCCTTGACCTTTTACCTTTTGAAATCAAAATCAGTAGGCTTCTTCCATACCTCTGGTGCAAGCCAGCCACAAGTTTTTGGCTAGGTCTGTGATCTAGAACTGAAGTTATTATGCAGGAACCATTTTTTTCTATCAGTCAGAGTGACCTTGATCTTTCTCAGTTTGAAACCCAAATTAACAGGCTTCTTTCTCATACTAAGGGCACAACAGCTACAAAATCTTGTCAAGGCATGCGATGTAGAACCAATGTAATTGTGTGGAAGCCATTTTTCTTCTTTCAATCATTAATTTTGACTGGTGTCCATCTGACTCAAAAATTGAAAGGCCTCTTACCCAAATTCAGTCCATCTACAAAGTTTGGTAACTTGAGATGGCTGAGAACTCAAGTTATTATGCAGAAATGAAATTGACAACAGATGGACATCATAACATAACATGCCTTATGGCAGGCATATTAAAACTTCACACTGACATCAACAATGAGTATAATGCTGATGGAAAAGTGATCCCTATGTCTGGCTTATGCTTTGCAGGTAAGACAAAAACTTGTACACTGAGCCCAATGTAAAACAATTTAATATGGCGTTAATCTTAAGGGCATGGATAGAAATGGATGTATGAACAGACTGATGTACATAGATGCATACAGATGCCAAAGTTAAGTTGATGCTAAGGTGGGCTGAACAAAAATCATCCAGCTGCTTCATAATGTCACCTTATGTACCAAATATGCTTAAAATCAGATCTTAAATACTGTCTTTCAAGTAGCAAGAATTTCATACAATCAGTGCAAGATTACATCAATAACAAGGATTTCATACAATCAGTGCAAGATTACATCAATAACAAGAATTTCATACAATCAGTGCAAGATTACATCAATAACAAGAATTTCATACAATCAGTGCAAGATTACATCAATAACAAGAATTTCATACAATCAGTGCAAGATTACATCAATAACAAGAATTTCATACAATCAGTGCAAGATTACATCAATAACAAGAATTTCATACAATCAGTGCAAGATTACATCAATAACAAGGATTTCATACAATCAGTGCAAGATTACATCAATAACAAGGATTTCACACAATCAGTGCAAGATTACATCAATAACAAGAATTTCATACAATCAGTGCAAGATTACATCAATAACAAGAATTTCATACAATCAGTGCAAGATTACATCAATAACAAGAATTTCACACAATCAGTGCAAGATTACATCAATAACAAGAATTTCACACAATCAGTGCAAGATTACATCAATAACAAGAATTTCAGACAATCAGTGCAAGATTACATCAATAACAAGAATTTCATACAATCTGTGCAAGCTTACATCAATAACAAGAATTTCATACAATCAGTGCAAGGTTACATCAATAACAAGAATTTCATACAATCAGTGCAAGGTTACATCAATAACAAGAATTTCATACAATCAGTGCAAGGTTACATCAATAACAAGAATTTCATACAATCAGTGCAAGATTACATCAATAACAAGAATTTCATACAATCAGTGCAAGATTACATCAATAACAATCTAAAATCTTCCTCATAACAAAAACTTATTAGAAACCTTGATTGTATGAAGTATTGACAAGCTCTGGCCAATCAGATTCAAAATTACCTCATTCAAGTGGGTCTTGACAAGCTTGGACTAATCAGATTCAAAATTATCTTGGTGGGTCTTGCTCATAACTGTACTCATTAGATATCATTGACAAGCTTGGACCAATCAGATTAAAATTACCTCATTCAAGTGGGTCTTGACAAGCTTGGACCAATCAGATTCAAAATTACCTCATTTAAGTAAGTGGGTCTTGCTAATAACTGTACTCATGAGATATCATTGACAAGCTTGGACCAATCTGATTCAAAATTACCTCATTTAAGTAAGTGGGCCTTACTCATAGCTGTACTCATATCTTGATGATTTAAGCCTATTTTAAAAGTTTTATTTAAATCAGATCAGAAATACACTCTAGTGTGGTAACAAGTTCACCTATTCATATGAAAGAAAACCTCATTAATATGCACAGATCCAACTCATTAATATGCATGGTTCCAACTCAGCATAAAATTCACGTGAGATCTTGATAAAATAATCCTACACCATTGATCAAAATCTAATCAAATTTGGAAAAAAGGTCAGACAATCTGATGCTGATCACCTCATCAACATGAAAAAAGCCCATATTCCATATTCAATCAAATTTGGATCAGAAATATGTTCTCCAAGATGGTAACAAGATCAGCCAATAAAATGCAAGATCATCTCATTAATATCTTTAGGTCTCACTTACTATTGAACTCATCTGAGATTTTGATGAAATATGCCCATATTTCAAGTCTGATCTAAAATGATAATAAATATAGTCTTCAGGATGGTAACAAACTCAGTGAATCAAATGCAAAATCTCCTTGTTAATATGTGTTGATCTCACTTATCATCGAACTCATCCAAGACCTTGAGTATACAAGTTCACATTAAATTTGTATTGAAACTGGATCAGAAATATGGCCTCTATAGCAACAACAAGCAACTTTTGTCTGGTAAATAATGTATGATGGCTGCAGGGCCATAAAATGTGCCCATAAGCCCATTTGGCCTTATGGCCAGCTGAAGTAACAAATATGTGAAAATGAAAAAAAAAATTTGACAGCACTCCCTCGCCGTAATACACTTCACTATCACATTTCCTGCTATAAGGCAGGCTTGATCATGGATCCCATTTCATTATTCATTATTAGTGGAATTATATGGACACTGTACATCATTATAAGGTGGTTTCACTATAAAGAGGTATATTTTATGGATCATATGGACTGTTATAATGAGGGAGTACTCGATATTGCCAGTTGAAGCTTCAATTGACATATCACTGCTGTACAGTGGTTAGAGTGTCCGCCCTGGATGTGGGAGGTCATGGGTTCGAACCCCGGCCGAGTCATACCAAAGACTTATAAAAATGGTACTAACAGCTGCTTCGCTAGGCGCTCAGCATTAGGAGGTTAGTCTTAGGACTGGATGGCCTGGTATCAGAATAATGTGACTGGGTAGGACATGATGCTACATGTCTGCAGCATGATGCTCCAGTGCTAGACATCACTATAAACTGCCACAACAAAGACATCTTAGAGATATGACTGAAAATTTTTTAAAGCTACATTAAAAATCCAAATCACACACACACACACACACACACACACACATGCTCCACTGCTGTACAGAATGTGAATGCATGCAAGTGTTGGAATTGTTTACCCAAATTCCTCATTGGAAAGTATCATACTTGAACACCAGACATGAAATATTATGAAAATGTAATGGTACTGTATATGATAGCAGGCACACCATCTACCCCTTCAATTAAACCTTCTGTGGAAATATTTATTTTATTTTTGATACCGTACATCACTGTTTCACTGAAAACTTTCAGAAATTGATTTTTTTTTCTAACAGTGATTGGATTACTCATGTACTATTTTAATTACTTGGACATACCATACTGGATATATACAGATCTATTTTAATTACTTGGACATACCATACTGGATATATACAGATCTATTTTAATTACTTGGACATACCATACTGGATATATACAGATCTATAAACCTAGATAAGTTAGGAATTAGTTTATTTTGTGGAAAAAGTGGGGAGGGGCATGTATTAGAAGAGGGATTTCTATTGGAATAATTATGGTGATTCTAATATTTTGCTTTACCTATCACTGAAGAAGCCTATACATGAGTTGCAAGTGAAATATATACAGTAACTGGGTCTAATAATACACTAATTCAGTGTGGTATGGCATTGTATGGGATGGCATGGTATGGTGTATATCTGCAAGTTACCAGTCAAGGGGGAAAATCATACTGTATTACGGAAAATAATAATTATCTAATTGTCCTATGTACCATATAGTAGTTAGGCTTGATTCAAATGCACCTTGCATACTTAAGGTGTGTTGTGATTTGAAAATATGTCTGCATCATTCATCACCCAAGATAAATACATACATATACTACACATATTTCTATCTCATCCTGTATGCACTCTCTGACATGCTTTACAACATTTGACAACACTTAAAAAACATGTATAATGATATGATTACAAAAATAAAAACAAACACCATGAAATTAGAAAACAGAAAACATGCTGTAAATATTTAAGGTAAGGATACATTATTAGGTCTTTAAGTCTGTTCTTGCAGTTGAAATAGGCGAGTTTTAAGAGTTTTAATGGCTCCCATATGGTTGGAAAGTTATTCTTGTTCTGATTTGTAGCAGAAAAAGAACTAAATTAATTAGTTCATTCTTTGCCTAAAACATACCAATAAGTGAAATCAAGAAATCAAATCAACCTGGTTTCAACTGAACCCATGTCCCCAAACTTACCATTTACTACAGTTGGTAATATTAACACAGCCATATTTAAACTAATTGGTGACCTTGAATAATTTGAACAATTGGACTTTTACTACAATTAAAAAAATTATGTCCATGAGATGTTTATTTAAGTGCAGTTGCCAAGTCAAAAGAACACAGCTGGATTGTTGCGATTTGTCATTATTGTTATTGCAAATATGGGTCATTATATTGCCAAGTAGTACTTCCAATTCTGGATAAATGCAAGAAACCCTAAGCCTGTCATGTCTGGGTCCATACTGAAAGCAGCTAAAACAGATACTAATTAAAAATGGAAATCACTGTAAATACCTGCACTTTAAAAATACAAAACAACAATTCTATACGGACATAGAACACAATTAATTTTACTGTAATTTATTCTCTACATTTGTTTCTCAGTAGTGAACTTTCCACTGTGTGACAATCAATACAAATCATATGTTAATCTAAAATACCTTCAAAGATGACTTCACAGTGAAGTTCTTGTCAAAGGTTCACCGCCATCTTTTTGAAAGGCTGGACTG
This sequence comes from Megalonaias nervosa, assembly GCA_016617855.1. Classification (NCBI taxonomy): domain Eukaryota; kingdom Metazoa; phylum Mollusca; class Bivalvia; order Unionida; family Unionidae; genus Megalonaias; species Megalonaias nervosa. The sequence continues at coordinate 6,171 of JAECUM010075102.1, read as the reverse complement.
TCAACAAACCAGCATGAATGGAACACCAATTTCACTTCCGGATCATCACCAAGACCTTATTACTCACTGTACACTGTCGCCGAAACACACACAGTCAACCACACCATAAGCTCATATTCTAAATAATAAACAATTGCCTTTAAATCCATACCAAGAATGCCTAAATCTAACTCCTGTATCACCACCAAATGGAGACAGGAAAAAATGCTCTAAAAATAGACTGGGACTACATTTGTGGGTACTGAACCGGAACTATTAATTGTGGCCTGATTCTATACCCTCCTCCCCTACCCCAGGGCCACATTCACTATCTGAAACCTGGTAATATACTCCTTCTGATATGCCAATTATAATCACCCTCTCTTGCTCAGCTCAATGTTAATAAATAAATCAATGGACATGTGTAATCATGCATGTATGGATACAAAAGATGGACCAATAACAATTATATAGTAGTGAAGATTCAGATATAGTAAGACTACATAAGAATTTTGTATTCAATTCAAATACAGACAATTGCAGGATCTGAAACCCTTACAAGAAAAATGGTGATTCACATGTACAGATTGGGGCCAATCATCACCCAAATTTGCATCCACAGATGTGCACAACCACACTTCTCCAAATCAAATGAAAGATCAAAGCATATGACCTGGAATACTTTATTCAATCAATAAAGCTCCTCGTGTTTTTATTACTCTAATGCATGGTGGTGTAATGTGGGAGAAGGAAGCTCATCAAATTATAAGGTACAAGACTTGGTGTGATTGGAGAGTCTAGCATCTACTGTATGTGAGATAGCAAATACTGATGACTGAACTAATCTGGACTCTGTTCAAACATGCTTCTCCAAGGTAACTTTTCTATATGTAATCTGATAGAAAACTACCAATGACGAAGTTTTTTCAGGACAAGAAATGTCACCTTGTCAAAAAGGCGTCTTCTTAACTAAACATGAAGTGATTGAGCAGATAACAATTTGCTCAGTTTGACAGTCATTTTTTGCAGGAAAACAAAGTCCATTACTATGCCCAATACACATGTAGTATGGAACGATACAAACGATTACCTATAATTTGCCTTTAAAAGGCTGTATTATTTGGTCATTATTCATCAATCGGCTATCAAGGAACTGTTTTTAACTTACCGGTAGTTTTTATCACTATTCTTCGCAATAGTAATTAAATGCACTATTCACAATTTGTAACAATTGCAATGTCAATGAAAGTTGTTTATGCTTTGTAATATTTCTCTAATACATTTTCATTCCTTTATCAGCGAACACAAAATAGCACAAGAAAGTGTCAAGTTTTATGGAATCCTCTACGTAGTTTAGGAGGAGCAGTCATAACAAACTTGTGCTAATGGTTCGATTAAAACAAGATACTGGATGAGAAACAAGAAGCCATCCCTTAAGCTCTTCTGGTTTATGACTAGAGTTCAAATTTTAATCAATACTGTTTCATTATCAATTGTAATAAGTAAAAATTGCATTAAAAACTAAAGGAAAAGGTCATGGAAAATTCATGCCAAAGCAAAGAAGTGAAATTTAAAAGCAAGGTCTCTGTACTTGTAAATACAATTAAAACCTTGAACAAAAACTCTAAAGAGAAACCTGTATGCCCAGATTCAATCCTGTTAATTTAATTTATGATATGATTTATGTTTAACTTGAAAAACTCATCCGTATTATATCGATACTTTAAGAGCAGCAATACGGATGGAGTTTTCAACATAGATGGGAGCCATGGTAGCTCAGTTGGAAGAGTGTTGGAGTTGTATTCCAAGGTTTACAGATTCAATACACATCCAGACCAAACCCAGATTGGCTACTTCAGTGTGTACCTGGGAAAGGCACTCGGCTCTCATTTCAAAAGCATGCTATAGCCAATAATTTGTTAAAAAACATTAAAACCAACAAAAACAAAATCGAGAGATATTCAAGTTTAAATGTAGATGTAACATTCCCCCTTCCCCACAGCTCCTAAGGGTTTTTCAATTCACCAATTTCCAATAGCTGAATCCATGTGATGTCACTTATAAAAAATGGTTCCGAAGATTACTGCTTTTATCATTCAATTTACTCCATGTACATATAAATACCAGGCAATAATATATTGGTTATATTAGAACAACTAATCCTAAGGAATGTTCAATTAAAATAATCCAAGGTAATATTCAACTCGAATGGGTCTTATATCAAACATGTTATTATACGATTATGATTATTTATCAACACCAGTTACACTTGGGGGGTACCAGAACTCCAGAGAACTGCTGATAAGCAGTTTACAAGTTTTTTGCTGCTATAAAGTGATTAGCTCTTCACTGTTTGCTAAATGAATATGAATATTGCTTGCCATAGTGTGTCGAAGATGGTCACATTATGGTTTGTCCTCAACGATAACAAAAGACTGTAATGTTTTTGCTGTGTTGTTTAATGCCATTTTTTTCATCACAAGATAGGTTATAGATGGTAGCCAGTATAACTAGTGGCAGAAGAACCCAAGAAAATCTCGTAAAGAGCCATTGACCCCCAAAAGATACAGGGAAGCTTTCTCATGTACCCACATTAGCCAGTGGCATCACGGGGGTGGGGTGGGGTGGGGTGTGTGTGCAGACCGCACCGGACGACACCAAAATGACCGTTTATAAAATGTTTGAATTTTTGTGCAGGAAGGAGGTCCATGGGGTTGACACCAACAGTCACCGCACGTCTATAAAATTTTTGAATTTTGTGTAGGAAGGAGGTCCATGGGGGTGACACCATGAGTTACTGCAATGGGTGACACCAACCCTAGTGACACCACTGACATTGGCTGCACCCATGACTCAAAATCATGCTGAGGTGAGTTGGCAGTGGTCCATCATGGACAGCACTTTAGAACACTCCGCCACTCTGGACACCGACAGTAATGTATAGTGCAAGCATTATGTAACAGGACATGGACCAACCCTACCAATATTCACAGGGTGCAAGCACTGATACTGGCTTGACCCTATCCAACATCACCTTGAATAGACAACCAGTCCACTGCCAGTTTCACAACAACAATAAAAAGGACAACATTCTTTTTAACCCCTCAAATTGTTAACCGAAATCAATTACCTACAGAAACAAATTAATGGTTAAAATTTTACCTCTATTAATTAGATTAGTTAAGTATTTTATGACATGCCATATAATGGTCTTTAAGGATTGTGAATTGCAAACCAACTTGTCACTTGACATGAAAGTTGGTCTCCATGCGATCCGAGTGGGGCAGGTTTCAAATTTGCTTGCTAAGCTGGTTCATTTTGCAATTAAAATGACTCGTAGGCAGTGGCTGAAAACTCTGCAGCACTGCAACATTCTACTCCAAGACCCAACTATTATTCCAACTGAAAGACTGTCTTGATTACAATCAACTATGTTGACGTAGATGTTAACAATGAAAAAGTCAGATATAACATGAAACAGCACTTACCAAGTACATACATGTAATAATTTATACTATTTGACATGCTAGGTGATTTTAATACCTGGGTGATCTAGCATCAGACCCAACCTACATTGGATTAAAATGCCTTAGAACCAAGGGGCAAAGAAAAAAATTCAGCTACTGTTTGGATCACATACATAAAGCACAAAAATATTCTAGCTCATGTCTTGGTGCATCTGTTGTGTTCCATTCACATTTTCAATAAAAAGCTCATGTAGGTTTACTCAAGCCGTTTGAGTGAATTTTCTTGTTTTTCAAAAGCATATATTACATCATTAAAAAATTACCTACATAATATTACAAAATGCAGGATATTAGACTGGTAAAATAGTGCCAAATCATTTCATCCAGGGCAAACCCCACTGAATCCCATGTTAAACCAAGAGATTCACGCTAGCTCATAGTAACAAAACAAGTCTGGTGACCCTCACTGCCCACTTTTATTTAACTTTGACATACTTGCTATGGTCCTCCAACTTACTTTATTTTTGAACAATTTCTGTATGTAAAATAATCCGGGTAGCTTTCTAATTTAAGGACATGCCTTTCAGCTTCTTGACCATTATATACAAAATTGGATTGATGAGTAACAGTCAGAATACAAAATGTTTGCTGTTGAAGAAGTTCAGTGAATTTCTGTCCTCTGACAACAATGGTGAAGTGAAATCTGACTGACTTTTGTGACAGAGTCATAGTTACCAGGCAAACATTGAAAAGAACTAAGTCTTATGTCTCTGTCTCAAACGAAATTAAAGTACAGAATAGGGGAAGAAATGGATCGGTGACCATGATCTTGACAATGAAACCATAAATGAGATTTGGTCAAATTGATAAGTACAGCCATTAACAGTTTTAAGATGAACAGCAGAAATCAATGAAACCATGAAAGAAACACGTGACCTTGAAGAGTGAACTCCAAATGTGGAATGCAAAACAATTTCTAGGGGCAATATACAAGTATACTGAAAATCATTCAATCATCTCAAACAACTCACAAGTTATAGCGCAGAAAGGAAAGTATGACCTCCAAATACTGACCTGTGACCTGGATGTTGAAGACAGGATCCAGTTACATATAACAAATATATCAAGTTTCATCTCTTAATCTCAAAAGGTTTAAAGTTAAAGAATAAAAGGATGTTTGCATAAAAGTTACAATATTGACCAGTGACATTCATCTTAAAGATGGGACCCACAATGTGGTATGTGTCACACCTGCTAATGATGGTGTAGAATGGTACCAAGATTCATCTCTAAATCTCCAATAGCTCTTAAGTTATTGAGGAAAACAAAGTGTCATGGAAAGCTTAAAATACTGACCCATGACCTTGCTTTGGACGATAGAGTCCCCGCATTGTGGTAAAATTGTTTTTTAATGATAATATACAAGTATACTAAGTTTCATCTTTAAAGCTGAAAGGGTAAAAAAATTATAGAGTTGAGAGGACTGTGAACATGGTTCCTACGCTTTTCTAAAGATAAATTTCCAGGTCATTTCCAGCGTCTTCCAGGATGAAATTAATTTTTTCAAGGTTCACATATGACCATTAGTGAATGGAATTAAAAAAACATTTCAGATTATAAAACATGCATTTTCTAAATCTAAAGATGTTTCTCTTTCAAGACTCTCCAAAACATCTAAGTCAGAAAGATGATCATGTACAAAACCACAAAATGTATCACATGAAACAAGTTTGATTATATTCCTATAAACTGGCATGTAAAGTCATTTCAATGCACAGAATAAAAATTCTAACTTTATTTTGCTGACCTACATTATGTTGCTAAGTGGGAACAACATAATAAACATAAATTAGTTTTGTTTCCTTTCAAACCTTTAATTCTAAAGAATTATATATATATATATATATATATATATATATATATATATATATATATATATATATATATATATATATATATATATATATATATGCATCTTATAGAAAGTAAACATTTCCTATTACAGTATAGAAAAATAAACGCAAATAATTAGAATCTTGTCTTGTAACGAAAAGAGTTTAACCCTGAATTTATCTGTGCCAATAAAATCCCAAACAAGATTTTTCCAACAACCTAATCTCCTTAAGACGATCTGGTCAAAAATCCATCATTTAAAAAACATTTTCAAAAGGGTTGATTTAAATTGTGACAAAAGACCTTCAAAATTATTTACTATTGTATAAACAAGGACTGAATTTTTCGTAAAATCAACTTGTCTTCTTGTAATTCGTTAAACAGTCCCCAAACCTGTATTGATACAGGGGCTCGTATCGTTTTTTAATATATAATACAAGGGACGACAATTTCTCATTTCAGCTCAGAGATTCAACAATTTAGACTACAAATCTGGCTTAAAATGAATAGTAGTCCCTTTTCTAATCCGGGTTTCCTCCAACTATTCCCACCCCATATTTCATATTTGGACATTTAGGTTGGGGTGTGGGGTCACCGCAATTACATATAGAAAATTTGGAATTTGCCACCACCATGCGGTAGCAACATATGGTAGTCGCTTACCAGCGGGCCTAGAAGATTTAAACTTATGTTATATTGACTTATACCTGCATGAAATTAATAGGAAAATGATTTATTTTCTCAGAAATGGCAAGTATTATAATCGTTATGTCTTTAATCCACTGACAGACTAGACAAAACTAAGGCATAGATGAAACCTGACCCGGTACTC
>JAECUM010075100.1:0-18566 GCA_016617855.1 Megalonaias nervosa | reverse complement strand
AAATCATTTTGTAAGATAAACAATGTTCAGGTGTTCTATTGTAGAGCACGCAATTTCATTGACTCTATTATGCCTAGTATGAGGCTAAAGAGACAGTTTATTTAAAAGAATACAACATATTATTATTGTAATGTTTTAGGAGTGTTAGGTGACATGAGTTTACTGATATAAGTAATTTGGAAAAGGTGATGAAGGCATATGCGCTTTGCACTGATCGTGAGTTCTCTAAACAAATGCGGATTTTACCATCTTTGCAATAAGTAGATTTTCTGGTTAGGAATATCATTAAAATCTGTTTCCGTTACTGGTACCTCAAAGGAGCCATTTTGCAAAATGTTATGAAATAATCTATTACTTACACTGATGGACACATGTATTAGCATCACCGGAAACCGATCTTATATTAGATAATGCTGAAAAATATTTTGGTAACCTAGATACCTTAACATTAAAATGGTTATCGGCATTCTATACGGGTCCTGTTATTAGCAAGGATCAGCCGCTAAGAAAGCGTCTAATGCTGCGTATATATGTTGACTCCTAAACAAACAGCTAATGATTAAAATATAGGGCTTGATATGCAGTGATGTCCCAGACAAAGAAAATGAAACAACAACAAGAAAACAACCTCTGAAATCTGTCAAGCTTGGTTCCTACGTCTGTCCTCTGCTGGTGTTTAAGTGAAGGCCAAACAGTACACTTGCAAAAGAAGTGGAGTTCCACTACACTTCATATAGACTATGGATATTGATACGGATTCAAGGAAGATCCATGCCGTGAAAATCTGGAATTTCTTCAAGGTACCTGTATTACTAAGGCAGAAACAATGCACATTTATCGGCAAAGAACAAATGCCACACCAGCAAGTACGTAGTGACAGAAATTTAAGAAAAATCCGCACATCAGGGTTTCTAATTGTGATTACATCATTTTAACATAAACACAATCAAATAAATGAATTTTACGTAAGATCATGCTACTATTTAGACGTTGTCATAACTACTTAAACAATAGTACAAATTGTAGTTTTACAGCTTTTGTACGTTGTAATATTTTTCTCTTGATACAAATCATTTTGAAAGTATTACGTCTTTGAATTCATAGTTTCTAAACATGTGATGTTAGAAAATAGTTGCTCTCTTTATCTTGTTCAGAAGATTCTTAGTGATTTTGTTGTTACGATTCTGAGTCGTGAAATATGTTACAGTAAGAAGCGAAACAAACATGTTTAGTAAACATAACAAATAATATATTTGCCCAGAATAGAAAGTGAAAATCAAAAAAGACACAATATTGTGAAATCAATTCCAAATACTCCTAAAAGTTATTACCGCTCCGGTGGCCTAGCGGTTAGAGCGTCCGCCTCGGATGCGGCAGGTCGCAGGTTCATACCAAAGACTTATAAATATGGTACTAACAGCTGCCTCGCCCTCTGCTCAGCATTAAGAGGTTAGTGTTAGGACTGGTCGGCCTGGTATCAGAATAATGTGACTTGGTGAGACATCATGCTACATGTCTGCGGCATGATGCCCCAGTGTGTGATATCACTATAAACTGCCACACTGCAGATATCGTAGCGATATAACTGAAAAATTGTTAAAGCTACGTTAAAAATCCAACACGCGCACCCACACACAAACACACTCCTGAAAGTTATTTCATAATCCCAGAGGTATAGAAGGTTCAAATTAAATTCTAGATGTCCTGATGTTCCAAATTTATATAATCCAGAATGACTTTAAATGAGTTCACAATAATTTTCAAAGTAGTATTTTAGTCCAAGCTGTCATCGAGCACTTTGTCATATCAATGAATAATTTAAATACACAATTCCTCTCAAAGTATATCTGAACACAACTATATGTGATTCCACAGACTGATCATAAAACAGGAAAGAATAATTGTTTACCAAAATTCTTCATATACAAATATCACTTGAGCTGCGACGTAATAGATTTTCTGAAAAAACCCACTAACTCGTAAACAAGGTCGCGTCTTGATCTCAAACCCAAGTAAACATCTTGTTTAATTCTTAGAACCATAACAAAAGACAGGTAGACACAACCCTCAAACACGGAAAACATTAAGCATACAACAGAGATATTCGTAACACATTCCCTCACAAAGAAGAAGTGATGATACTATACTAATTAAACCTGCATAGGAAGATCTATTATGACTGACACAAAATATACATAATGTTAAATAGTATATGTATACACGTGAGAGTGCATCTTTAAATATGGCCCTTGATTCGTCAAAGGATTCTTGATACGTGTCAGACCAATGAAACCTTTATTTTAGCAGTTATGGAAAAAATTTGAGCAAAATTTTCCGATAATACCGAGTCATACCCAAATGTCGCATTAGTTGCTTTTTGTTAATACGCACTGGACAGTCAGAGACGATCTTGAGCTTACCTTTTACAGGTTACCTTGACCATGTCCCATAATATGCACTAAAATGTTACACTTTTAGTTTAATTAACTGTCGTATTCGTATCTATGTATACATCACAATTATCCAGACCATATGTTTTCATGTTCATTAAAAGCTGCAATGTTGACGGAGAACCTTTCATATCAAATGGTATCACTTTATATTGACAAAGGACATCGGCAGTTGCAAATGCCGAGATCGTGGTTTAGCATTCCCTGAGTAGAATCGGGCAGAACCCTTTAAAAGTTCAATCTTGGTGACGTATTGTGCATTCCAATTTTGCCAATGCAGTCGTCGATTCTTGGCATTGGAAATGAATACGTTTTGATGACACTGTTCACTTTTCTATAGTCACTACATATTCGGCACTTATTATCTGGCTTAGGCACAAGAATAAATAGTGAGATCAAGTTACTTCTACCTGGTTCTTTAAAATCAATCTCCAGTAAATATTGCATTCCTTTCTTCAAGTATACCTGCTTGAGAGGATTCATTATGTACATATGATATATCAAGGGTGTAGAGTTTAGAGTTTCAGCCTCATGGTTATTTTTATTTGTTCTAGTTGGAACATTAGGAAACAAGTGTTCATATTCACATAATAACACAACAGGCGTCGATTTGATGGTTAGTTTCAAAGGTTTCATCAATCCCAGAGTCTTTTTCTCTCACTCCACAGATTTGCACGTATTTGATCTGTTACGCTTGAGAGATTGAGAGCGAGAAGGGTAAGAAGAAGGAGTGTCAATGAAATTGTGTAGATTGTCTCATTCAAGTAGAAAGCGGTGATTAATAATATTTTTTCGTGTTATTTGCTTTATGTAGGTAACGATTAATCAATAGAAATTCATCAATGATCTGGAGAGTATAGAAGCAATAGCTTACTTGGAGAGATGTCATACTGTCTTATCATGTGACATCTGGTGTTATGTTGTTGCATTGCTCGCGTAGGTGTTGTAGCATTTATGTAATATACTACTGTAGTTCTACATGTGTGTAATGTCTATTATTGTTGTTTTATGCGCGTGCTGTGTCGCATATTGTGTCTTATTTAGATTTGTGAAATTTATTACTGCTTGTGTAATTATATGCTGGTAGTATTATTAGCTACAACAGGCTGGCATTTAAAACAATTGGCCCAAGTTGTGGTCTATATGATCTTTAAAGTGAGTTAGTAGCGATGTAAAATGGAGTTTTGTGTTACCGTAGTCTGCAGGTCATTTCTCTGCATAGACTCGATATTATGCGGTGGACAGCGTGCTGTGTTTTCGCAATTCTCACACACATGTTGATGTAACTAAGCGATCATTTTGCGTGTTTAATCCACTTCTTTTCTTAATTTAACATTCGGAAAAGTCTGAGTAAAGGTTACCGTCTGAATTTTCTGAACAACATCATCCGAACACATCTTTCCCATACTCTGTTGACCCTGTGATTCCAAAAATGTAGTTAGCATCTCTGGTGTTGAATCTCCCAGCTAGCTTGTTATCAATAAGATTTCAATTTTGTCTCAACTTTTCTATGCAGATTCCTTACGCATCCACCTTTTAGTTGTATTTGTTCGCATTTCACTAATGTGCGTAGCTTTGTAAATTCCATTCAAAAATGCAAACTGGTAGTATAGTCGTGTCTTATATGTTGCCTTCGTTTGCGGATCCAAATATTCCATTTTTGGAGTGGGAATGGAGGAAGGTTAAGGGGGTCTGTGGAAGCTCATGCATGTCAAGCGTTTTCAGGGAATAGTTTTAACCATATAACTGTAAAGAAAACTTACTCTAGGAAGCATTCTAGTTGATACTCTCTAATTTATAGGGTGTGTGGGGTTGGGGGTGGCTGAATGGTCTAAGGCGCTCGCCTTTGCAGATCACTCACACATCTCATCTTTGTCCGCATGAGTTCAAGTCTCGGCTCGACCAACGTGGATCTTTGAGAAAGCCTGCCAATAGCTTCACACGGGTCTATGTGTCTTCCAGGGGTCATGACAGGTTCTTCCGCTACTAGATTATAATAGCCGATATACATAACCCATCATGTGCTGAAGAATGGCATTCAACCCAACAAGAAGCTCATTCATAGGCTGAGGAAACTGCAACGGGGCAGCGGGATGGTGCGACTGACTTACCCCAGCAGAACAAATGAGCCAAGAACAATCGAAACAACACATCATTTACTTGTTTGTTTCCTCCGCCCTTACGTACCCCTGAACTCTATTTGCCACTGCCCCCTCCCCAAATCCATTCCTAGCCTTTCTAAACGTGAAAAGAAAACCCTGATATCTAATTAGATTCACAATTCAGTCCATCACACCTTTATACAGTTAGATATTTACAGAGCATGAGGCACACTTCATATTGCACATCTCCCTATCATCGGCATAATTCCATGACTTGGGTCTGAAGCATGAATAAACACCAGGTTGTTTCGTGCGATCAAAACGACCACTGTAAACCCGGTCATGACCTTACAACTCCAGTATCATTCATTGATGTAAGCAATAAATCGGCTCATAGTTTTATTTAATGTAGTAATTGATTGATTGATTTTAGTTTTATGGCTCACCAGCACTGTTAGGCTATTTAGCGCCATAGAAAAGGTTATACATAGCATTAACAACAGGTGATAAAAGGTTTCTTATCGGATAGTGATAATAAAATCAGACAGTTAAAAACAAACGATAAGGTTGTGAGGGTAATATAGAAAGCTTCGCGATCAACGGGGAATATAAATGGTGTGTGTCAATGAGGATTTGGATTAAAAGGTATTGGGTATCAACGACGGTATACACATTACATAAAAATACTAAAGGTGATAGCATAAAAGTTATATCTTAGAATAAATGTTTACTTCTTTCTGCAATTTTAAATGCAAGAGACGTTTATTGTATCAAAAAATTTCTTCATCTCGTACACATTGCAGTACTGATCGCGCGTAGGTTGGAGATCGAAACAATCTATCATAAAGTGCTTAACAGTGAATGGTTCATTTCAAGAAATGCACTCTGATGGGTCTTCGTCCTTTATCATGTAGGAGTGGGTTATATAATTATGACCAATTCGAATTCTTGCAATGACTACCTCGTCTGTACGGATGGCTCTGCAAGAAGGAGCCCATTGTCCTAGGGTTGACTTGATTGCATGAAGTTTGTTATTCACTGCATCATTACATGATGCCTGCCACTTCAGTCGTAAAGACTTTTTGATACTAGGTTTAAAATCAGTGTATGGTATTTTAAAATCAGATGGTTCTAGGGACAGGGCCATTTTAGCAGCGCGATCTGCTTTTTCACTACCTTTAATACCAATGTGGCTGGGTAACCAACATAATACTATATTGTGAGTGGTATACAGCTCAGTATTTGTGATGAGAATATTGGTTAGTAATGGGTTTTCTAATTTTCTATTGTGTAGTGACTGAAGTACTGACAGTGAATTGGAGAAGATGAAGCAGTTTAAAATACATTTGCTTTCGATATATTGCAGAGCTAGGGTATTGTTCTGCTTTCGGCTGAAAATATTGATGTACCATTTGGTAAGAGAACTTTTGTTGTGTGTTTTCCACTAACGAAGGCTGCAGCAGCCTTTTCTTTATCCTTGGATCCATCAGTATAAATTCTTGTGTAGTTATTAAATTCGGCGAGGAGTTCGTGATAAAAGTTATGGAAGATGGAAAGGTTAATCTCAGATTTTTTCCATCGTGTAGCGTAAAAAGAACTTTTGGTTGCTTAAGTAGCCAGGGAGGTGTTTCGGAGATGGATGCTTTCTGAATTTTAGAAAGATCAATTTTTATACTGTACTGTCAAGGCTGGATGATATTCTAATACCAACGGAAGGTATGGCATTTAGTTTATTTTCGTATAGTGTTTTGTATTTGGGTTGAAAAGTAGCCGAAAAAGCAGGGTTCGGTGGGTTTGATCTTTATTTGAGAGCAGACTGTACGGAAAGCATTTCTTTACGATGTGATAAAGGTGCCTCGGTCGCTTCAGCGAGAAGGCTTTTGCTTGGAGATGTCCTAAATGCTCCCAGAGCGAGTTTTTTTAATTGATGATGAATTGGGTCAAGCATCTTCAAGTATGACCTTCTAGCTGATCCATAAACAACGCAACCATAGTCCAGTTTTGAACGAATAAACGTTCTGTATAAATTAATGATGATTTTTCTATCAGCACCCCAGTCAGTGTGCGCTACTACATTTTTTAAGTTAATCTAGAGATTTTTAGCATTTAGCTTTCCAGTTCTTTATGTGTGGAATAAAGGTCAGGTGTTTTGTTCAAGATAATACCTAGAAACTTTGTTTCCTCAGCACCTGGTATAGGTGTTCCGTCCAGCGTAAGTTTAGGTACGTCATGGTGTCTTCGTAACTCAAATGCAGGTATACTGTTTTTGATTTTGAGAATTTGAAACCGTTGACATTGGCCCAATTTTGAATCTTGTTTATATTTTGTTGTAGTTGTCTTTCAATTGTGTGCATGTGCTTTGATCGATAGCATATCAAGAAATCATCAACGTATAGAGAACAATCCAGACCAGGAGCCAATCACTTGATGATACTTGATAAACGTTACAGATAAAATACTGCCCTGGTTCACACCCATCTCTTGCTCGTACATATCAGAGAGGGTGGAACCCACTCGTACCTTGAATTCCCTGTTTGAGAGAAAGTTTGATATAAAAGAGGGCAGACAGCCGTTTAGACCCAGATCTGGTCATTCAGTATCCCGTACTTCCATGTCGTATGATAGGCCTTTTCTAAATAAGAAAACCGCTATTAAATGTTCCTTCTTGATAAACGCGTTGGTAGGATCTGTGCTATCTTTACCTGGTTTGGGAATTGTTATTACTGTTGCTTCGTTCCAAACTTTTGGTACATTACCAGTAATCCATAAATCATTGAAGATTTCCAGAAGAGCTGTTAGTGATGGTTATGGTAGGTGTTTCAAAAACTGGTAATGTATTTCGTCAGGCCCAGCGGATGTATCATGGACCTTGTTCAATGCTTCCGTTAGCTCCAATAATAAAAACGGTTGATTTTTTTTGGTAGCTTTCTGAGTTATTAGATGTGAATTTCAACTGTGTTTTTTCTTTTTGACTTTTTAATCTTCGGAAGGCTTCTGAATAATTTGACGATGAGAAATTTTTAGAGAAACTATCTGCAAGTATATTTGCGATGTTGGGTTTGGTGTTGAAATTGTTATTGTTTAATTTAAGATGTCGGAAAGAATTGTGTTTTCCTTTCTATTTATTTTGGCAATTGTGTCCCATACTTTCTTTATAGAGAAACGAGAGTTTAAAGAAGAAACGTATTTTTCCATGACTCTCTTTTATTTTATTTGATGGTGCGGCAAGCTTTAGCCCGAAGAATATGGTACGTATTTAAATTTTCGGGCATGGGATGATTGTTAAATTTTCTCAGTGTTTCTTGGCGTTGTCTAATTACTTCTTTACATTCTTTAGTGAACCAATGATTTGGGTTTTAAATATTTTGTGAGGACATGGGAATGGAATCCTCTGCAATCCAGATTAAAATATTAAGTAAAATGTTGAACAGGGTCATTAACGTTTAAAACGGTATCCCTATTAAGCTTTGTTTGACAAAGGGTTTCAAACGTGGCCAAGTCGGCCTTCTTTAAATTCCATTGTGGGATTGCTTCATCAATTGTACAGTTACTATTCTTAAGAGAGATTGGAAAGTGATCACTACTGTGAAGGTCATCAGTGACCATCTAGTCATAGTCAAATCGATACACGTGTATGCGCCCGATCCTGGATGTAAATACGTAGGAGATTTGGTGTTATATAGACACAAATCGATTCTAGAAATGAAGTCTTCTTTTTGGCTTCTGTCACTTGTGTGACTTGATCCCCATACAATGTTATGTGCATTAAAATCCCCGAATAGAACAAATGGCGCGGACAGTTGCTGAACAAGGTTGTCTAATTCGTTTGGTAGTAGGTTGGGGTTTGGTGGTATATAGATAGAACAGAAGGTAATCACTCGTTGTAGAGTGACACTTACAGCAATGGCTTGCAAATTTGTATTGAAGGGAATAACGCTATGAGGGGCCCTATTGTTCACAACAACAGAAACTCCTCCTGAGGCCCTGTTAAAGTAGGTGTTAAAAAGGGAGTAGATTTTAAGTGTATCTTTCAAGAATGTTTCCTGCAGGCATAGTACTGCAGGATCATGTTCATTTAAAAGCAGACGAATATCATTGTAGTTGGTTTAAAGTCCTCGACAGTTCCAATGTATGATAGTGTTCTTCCTTGTGAATCTAAAGTAAGGATGGTGTAATTAGGTTAGACCTTTTGCGAGGGGGATCTGTGTGCCTATTTATTTGGGGGAATAACGGGGTTAAATTTTTTTATGTTAGGTTTGGAAACACCCTGAGCACGTGGGGCAGTTTCTTATGCATCCATAACCTCAATGTCGCCAAACCGATTGTACAGCTTTATGGGGTCATCGGACCCCTTTTGCTGTTTATTTGCTTGAGATCTTCTTTTACTGTTTGGTGACTTTTGTGGTGGCGTTTTGTTGAATGTTGTTTGAGTAGATACTGTGTTCTTCTTAGCTGTATAAAAATGTGGTGTTTGGAGCTTGATGGCGAATCAGGTGGGTTTGTTTGTGTTTGCACGTCCTTGATAGTTTTGGGATTATTTTTCACTACTGTTGAGAAGGCTTGGCAAGAAAGGGATTTCTAGCTTGTACAAGCTTTCTAACCTCTGGATAGGGGATGTTGGAAGTGTAATTTACCGTGTTACGTATCGGCTCGTTCAAAAGTAACAAAAGAAAAGAGTGAAGACAACAAGCTTTGTAAGTTTTAATAAAAATAATTTATTTCCATAGAAAACACGGTGAAAAGGTGAAAATATGAAATAGGACTTGCGGTTTGTGAAGAAAATCCAAACATTTATCCTAGTACTGAAAAAATACAAGTCCTATCACTAAATAATTTTAACTGAATCCAGGTTCGAATCTTGATTACGTTCCAAGATGGAGGACGATGACGTCAGATGAAGTCTTTACACAAATGTCCAGAATTTCACGTTGAACCACAATTTGTACTGTACTATTCCAACTTAGAATGAATTTCACTGAATGTCTTTGTCCTAAACCACTTGTGTAGTTCTCCAGGGAACGTAGATGAACTCCTATAGCTGTCATCTATAACAAGACACATCTCGAGCTCTACAGATGTAAAGAAAAATAAACTCTTTCCAACACAAGGAAAATAATACCTTCTTGTCAAGTTATAAGAACGACTCTGATTATTTCACAGGGATCTAAGTGTTTTTAAACCTGAACCAAAACGTCATTTCATGCACACGCACGAAGAAAGCGTGGTTATTTCATCATCTAACAATCGCAGTACACGATGTAATCATATATGCTTAGAAATGACCTTGGCCACAACCAGTCGTTTACGCCGGTTGTTTATCCAGTCCGCAATCTAAAATAATGCTTACGTAAGCCGAGAGTCATATTTACGTTCTAACTAAATACGATGTTTCTTTCAAAAATATCAGATCCCGTGAACATAATCATCATCATAATAAAATATAATGATAAAAAAAAAAAATGAAATGAAAAGAATTCAAATTTTAACACACAAGTAATTAAACTACATGGTCGTAATAACCCTCTGTATTTCCTTGTCTTGCTTTCAGGTATCACTATCCTTGGAATTGGCGTGGTGCTCCTTTGCACAGGTGAGTTTGCTCTACACTCGGATTCTTGATGAGAATGGTCTCCGCATCGGCCACAGACTCGGTTTTTCGAGCATTGGTCTTCATGATGGCCGTACTTCTGACACTTAAAACATCGAAGAGGATTGGATATGTAAATCTCAACCTTAACTTGTAAAAGTCAAATTTTGACCACTTTAGTTACTGTTGGTTTGTTGAAGGTGAGTATAATGGTGTTGGTGTCCTGCAAAGTGTTGTTACGTTTTATGCAAATTCTACGGACGGCAGTGACACCTTCATTTTTCCGTTCCTTCGATGATTTCTGTGTGGCTGACTCCAGTCAAGTCACGATAGCAAATCACGCCTTTGAACGTATTGAGTGTTGTGTGAGCGAATGAGGTTACAGAAATATAAAAAAAAAATTCTTCATTTTCTGAATATTTTCTGTTTGGCCTCGTCGGTCGCACTCTACCAATCAGCAGCTCGATTTTAATTTTTTAAACACTTTTTGGTGTATGGATCGATCCCATTATTGTCTTTTCTACTGCGAACGGAGAAAGTCTCGCAAGCGGTTTTGAAGCATTTTTTGATTGTATCACCATGAAGCGTGGGAATGACTGAGCACCACATGGTTCGTCATCCGAGTCAGATACAGGTTGCGTTCTTTTGAGTTGAGTTTTTAAAAAATTCTCCATGTTGGTTTGGTTACAATTCAGCACCCGTGCTCTCCTCCCACCACGGAGCCCAACAAGGGGACACTTTTCAAGTGCCAGGGATACACAGTTGTTATACTAAGCAGGTAAAATCATCTCCCGATGCATCCCGTAAGACATACTCAGTCGGTAAAATTACCTTCCGATTGACCCGATAAGCCACCGCCTTCTAGGAAGTCTTCTGAGAGTTAGGAAAAGGAAAGCTAAAGGGGCAGATTGTACGGGCAACGGTGGTGTCAAGAGAGATACAAGGAAAAAGATAGAGAAAGTGAGCGAGTAAGGAAAGACATCATATGGCTCGGCGTGACCAGCCGATTTGTCGAGACCGGGTCAGTCCTGACCACCCGTCTAGAAGAAGTAGAGGTGAAAGCAGTATATTGCATCGGAAAGCCTTTGCTCAACTACCAGGGTCCTTTCCTCCCTCGACAGTGGCCGCAATCCACGGCAAACAGGTTGCCTCTACTTAGTCGCCTCTTACGACACGTAGTGAGGACACGTCGGGCCAATTATCCAACCCCGGACCCGCAGGGGGAAATGTAGTAATCATGGTTATGCAAGCGAGTTCTAGATTACAAGAAGAGTTTATTCAGCTAAGCATGCTTAATACTTTGAGCCTTAATGTGTACAAAGTTAACATAATGTATTTTTACAATAACTGTATTTATTGATTTGTAAGTATTGATATATCTACATAAAAAACAATTATCTAGTAGCAAAGAGAGTCAGAAGTGATCAAGATATTATGCTATCTCTTAATTTACATTTTTAGCTCGATGACATGAGAGATTTAAATGTGTGTAACATTTCCTGTTATTATGTGATTCCCGTGCCTCGATTTTGTTTGATTTGAGAGAATTCTGACGTCATTGCGGTTCTTCTGTGGGGTCATGGAGTTGAATTATTTTCAATCTACTAAAGTTAAATTGTCCAATGTTTCACAAAATCAATTTACAAAACAATTATAGGCCTCTTGTTTTGGTAAATAAAAGTCTAATGAATCATAACAGGTATCCTATTAACCCACTTCCGCTTCGCATCAGTCTCTAAGAGGTTCACTGGCTCATAAAACTTCACATTCCAAGATAATTAGTTTTAAAATATTCTGTGCATAAACTTACGGATTTGCGTTGACGTGCCGTTAAATCGTAGTAAAGTCTCTTCGATGTAATTTTGTACGTAAATTTTCTATGACAATATTTCCAATATAATCCTAACATATTCAAAAGTGTCATTGGGAGAGGGACTACAACAGTAACCACCATACTGTCCACAAGTCGAATCTCCTCCGATGAGACATTTATAGCTGCACCAAAAAGATTTGCTAACTATATTTTTTTTAACAATTTAATCCCTAATGTTCATATATCAAAAATATATTTAAGAAATGTTTAGAAATCGGATCATAGGCTGTTATTACAGCGTGACTTTCTTCTTTACTTTTCTGAATCTTTCATTACTAACTTCTGTATAGATTCTGACTGTGCACGTACATGAGTTGGATTGTGTTAAAATTAGCTTGTACCTACCGGTATGAAACTGATAATGAATGTAGTTTTTTTCTAATCGGTACACATATAAGGAAACTTTATCTCGAGAAAATGCCGCAACACACGTAATTTTGATTGTCCATATAGCTTGCTCTTACTTTATTCAAGAAGTACTTCACCAGCTAATGGGCAGAATAGTTTTATTTTCTCAAACGATAACATTGTTTATGGAATATTAAGCAGAATTCTGAGCCTTATAATATCTAATTCAAGATACAAAAACACCCTAATAAATACCATGTCAATCACTCAATCACAGTTGTCCAGTATTAAAACTCGTTTTGGAATTTTACATTTCATATACAAAATATCTTGTAAAAAGGAAAGATCAAAAAGGTGATTTCTCTTATTACCTGCATTATGCTTGTGTGCTCCTTCAAAGTAAGATCTTGGGAGCGATAACAACATGTTGGATGAATATATTGCCTATGGCTATTGGTGATACATGGTTCGCGAACTGCAAAGAAAAATTAATTACATGATAAATTATACCTCACACTTAAAATATTCAACAAACAAACAAACAGTTATCCCTCAAATACAAATACTCCCAATAGAAACAGTTGATTGCAAAAGGCAAGACTTGTAATAATTTCTCGTGAGTGTTTGATCCCGCTCTTGTGAAACGTCAAGAACTCTCAGTTACGAATAAATTGGTTTTCAGATTGTCAGGATAATCTATAACAGAAAGGCGATTAAGACCTGGTCGATGTAATATAAAACAGCTTTGTTGACATAGGCACCTATAATAAGCAGTAAGAGCCGTTATAATATCAAGCATATCAACATCAAGGGCACAAACATTTATGTTATATTGGATACACACATAGACAGGAGGAATCAGGTATTAAAATTGCCTTAGGCCTATCATAGCTAATACTACTACATATAAATCTCAGTCTTGCCAGTAAAAGATAAGCTTCATCATCGTCACATGCTAGGTATGCTGAGTGCTATAACAGTGTGTTTTGTGCTACTATTTTAAACGATTTGATAGTAGAACAGTTTCTTAATGGTAGAAGTCACTTGTTTCACATTTTCATCGAAGATGTAAGAAAAGAAATTTTAGAAGAATTACATACGACATCGTAACTGAACGCTTTTGTTAGAGTTTGTTTGATTCTACGATATGATATCTAGTACATCAGGTGGAAGTACAAACGTAATGTATAGGGACAGTGTTTGCCACAACTTTATAAAACATACATATTTGTTTGGCATTTCTTCTTTCCACAACAGTAGGCCAACCTGTTTCAAACTAAAGCCCTCTCAACGTATACATTTAAGTAGACAGGAAATTAATGTATCTGCTTTAAGCTGTATGTTTGCAAGATTTTAGGAATCAGCAGCACAACATGGTTGTCATACTTCAAATATATATTCAAAAAGTGGGCGAATGTAAGTAAGGAAAAGTTTGCTGAAATTATCTTTCAAAAGAATGAACTTTTGTCTTTATGTGCCCTGTGTAACCTGGGTTATTCTAACTAATTTTCTCTCCATACAATTCAAAATCAGGTACATATTTTAATTCCTGGTTGGTAAGCAATACAAACTTGTTTTAAATGGATCAATTGATTAAACAAAGATAAGCTCAGTCGTAAATGTCTGAAGATTATCACTTACGACGCTTTCCGTGAACATGGTGCCTGTGCAAATAGTTTTAAAAGTGTTTAAGAAATTTTTATTTCGAACACTTTAAGGGCACTTATTGAAAGGCCCTCTATCAGATGAACCATATGACCCGATGCCCCAAACGTATTCGTGTAAGACTTAAAGTGTGTTAGCGTATATATTTATGAGCCTGATGAGCAACGTAAATGGCAGACAGACAACAGCATAACATCATACGGCTGACTTGAGACGGGCGTATAAAATAAAATTTCAATTATTTCTTTTTATGATCTTTGTTAGGTAATTTACAAAGCTCTTCATGATAACAAAGTGAACGAATTTTCGATGATGATAATATTTAATAAAAATTCATAAATATGCTCCAAATGCCAAGAAAGCTTCCTGTTTACCTATCATCCAACCTAATATCATCCAAAGCATATATACTAACCAACCTTCGTTTTAAATTACCTGTTTTATCATATTATAATTCCGGATGTTAGTCGAACTTGTCGTGAACATGTGACACATTTGACACATTGGGGGAATTGCTTTTTGCAGAATTATCTTCGCAGTAATTTGTGCTGCCTATCTGCTTTAGACATTAAGATAAATTGTGACATGTACATCTTATAATTTGTCAGTATTTTCACAGAAGACCGAAATAAGATTGATATTTGAGCATTCGCAGGCTTCATTTTGTTTTACAAATTAACTGAATGAAAAAACAAATGCACACAACCACAAACAATGATTTGATGTTCACGTTAGCTGGAAGTACTAAATGTACGATAACATTCAAATGTATGCTACACAAAACAGCAAACTTACCAGGATGCTCTCAGTAGATCCGGTATGAGTTTTACAATAATTATACTATAAACTTAAAGAAGCAAATGAACAAGTTCGTAGTGCCCAGTCGGCAAATATTGGTCTCTATTTGTTATAGGTTACCGTCCACTTTGAAATAGGACGTTTCAAATGCAAACATTTAATAAAAAAAAGAAGAAGAAAATAAAAAATATGACACGGCATTTAGTCACTGTCGACAATCAAATGATTACTAACAAATTGGATCATATGACAAATTCACAATACCATTTGTGGAAAATGGTGCGATGGCTCCTCACGATGAGAGCACGTGGAAGTGTTTTGAATTATATAGGTGAGCGTCTGCTACAGATAAGCAGAATAGTTGACGGTAAATCGGCAGCACGACAATAATGAGAAATACTGCAACAAGTAAAGAAATTCAATAAGGAACGGTTATAGTAACAGCAAACAAGGTTATACTTTAGATGTTTCATAAATGTAAAATAATGAAAGTGTTACAATTAATGTGCAATTATGACTCAGAAATGTAACTTCTAATTTCTAGTCTCACTTTTACAGTTTATATTAAGAGCTGAAAATCAAAAGTAGGACAAATTGAATTACTATTAGGATATACATCCCTATGTACAGTTTAAAATATATTTATTTTCAACATTTTGAGGTATACGAAAAGCATAATATGAACATAGAAGTTTGGAAACAAGAAACTAAACAAAATACCTTACATTCACACACTGGCACGCTAAATGTGCAATATTAGAATCAGATTCATTTGGAGTAGGTGGGTCTATGTGAATAAATTGTATATGCAGTATGGAGTAGTCATATAGTAGGCACTAACACCTTCTGGAATTCTTTTTATCTGATCATATTATTGTCCTCTTTCAGTCTGGGTTTCTACTGGATGACTCTACTGTTAATTCGTTGTTACATAATTATAAATCATTTTGTAAGGTATTGGAAGAGGACAGAGAGGCTACTGTTATTTTTTGCGACATCGGTTATGCGTTGATATATTGTGGTTTCTAGAACGTCTTGGATTAAAAGTTATCATTGAATTCGAAAACAAAAAGACTAATTATTTCTGGCTGTCTGCCTATCTGGACACAAATAATAGGTAGTTTGCATCAGTGATGAATATTACCCACCACCCCACCCATCCATGTATAGCCTACATATGCGATGTTGTAGATAAAGTTCAGTTAAATATAAATTTAACTGCTGAGGACACAAGTTTATACAAAACTGTAGATGACCCTATTAGATCTCTGAATTTTTTTAACTCAGATCTTGATAAATTGCACATATGGTCATAACAATAGCTTGTAAAATTTAATTCAATATAAAGGGAATCTGTGAACTATGGTTACAGTATAGACGAACTTTCATCACCACAAAAAGATGGAATAATTACTTGTATACATGAGGTGACAAGCCGAAGCTGTATCTATATAACTGGAGATCAATAACAGTGTGATATGCTTGTAAATCTAATGGTGTGAAGAGCATCTTACATCACCTTATAAATGAGGATCGAACTGATTTTATTAAAGGCAGATATAATAGAGAAAACATCAGAACTTTGTACGATTTAATGTTTTACACTAAAAAAGCAAACGTCCAGGTTTATTACTATTAACTGAATATGAGAAGGCAGTTGATTCGGTTGCTTGGTCTTACATTTAAGTACGTCTTATTTCTTTTCAAGTTTGGTGATTGTGTTATAAACTGGACATCAACGTTTTATAATAATATCAAATCTTGTGTTACAGTAAATAGCTACATCTCTTCTTGGTTTTATATACAAGACGGATTTACTCTAGGAGATTCATTATCTTCTTATATATTTATCCTGTATGCAGAGATGCTGGCACACATGGTAAGAAGGAGTCCAAATATTTAAATAATAGAAATAAATAATAGAGAATATTTGATCTCTTAATATGCAGATGATACATTTTCGCTCTGGATTGAATAGTAAATCTATGAAGTCTGATCCTGATATCGTATTTTATATTATTTTAAATTTTCTGCACCTAGTGTTAATATTGATAAAAACTAATCTTATCTGGTTTGGAAGTGATGCTCTATTATGTCAGAACTATCACATAAATCGGGGAATCAGTGATATTACATTACCTTATGTAACTAAGGTTTAAAAAAATGGTATAAACAAATTATGAAAATAAAATTGAAGAAATAAAAAATCGTGTTAAACCAGTGGTCAGATAGAGCCTCACACAATTTAGTAGAATCACAGTTATTAACAGTTTATCATTATCTAAAATAAGCCATCTACTTCTATCCCTACGATCGCCATCCAAACACATTCTAATCAAAATGAACTATACATTTTATACATTTAATATAGAATTATTCAGTTTATAAAATTAGAGAAAAAGTATTTAGGAGGATACATTTTCGATGCATCTTGCTAAGCTTTCCAATTGTTTGGGATAGACTACATAAGGAAACAATTGAGCTACTTAATACCTTTAGGAGAGATGTTGAAACTACTCTTTCAGTTAATACACATGCTGATTTTGTTAGACAGCCCCATATGGCACAAACACAATATTAGAGTAGATGCTTAAACTGTTCTTATAACAATTGGTTTGAACATGGAATTAGATGAATCAGAAGCATGAATCAGTTTCAGCTTTTCCAGTTCAAACAAATCGCCTAAAATATCAATGCTTAATAAGAGCAATAACTGAATATCAAAGAAAAGTTGAAACTAAACAAGCAGAAAAGCTCATAGATTCGTGCACCATCTCTAAACTACTTTACGTTGTAGCAAACAAAATTGATTGCAAAAGTATTTACAAGAAGCTAATCTAAAACGGGGAAATTCCTACCTCAAGATGCAAGTAGTACAAATAATTTTGTCAGACAGAAGATGACTGGCAACAACTTTTTCTCTTATGACCAAATTAAACAGTGTCCGCAGATAAGGTAGTTTTAGATAAAGATTCCACTCAGAGTTATTGCTACAAAAACATTTTATTTAAAATTTGTATAATTGATAGAAATGTTTTGTAGGAATCTTCCTGAATCCATATGCCTTCTGTTTTGGGGATGTAACATAGTTCAGAGGTTTGGGCAGACATTGTGTCTCTGATTACTACTAAATGAACTTGTGCACATAATTATAATGTATCCAACGAAAATGTGTTGTTTAGTATATACAATAGGCAAGAGGCAGGTGATGTTTTAAATTTTACGGTATCACACGCAATATGAGAATGTTCATATTCATGGAGTAGAGTACTGCTTTGTTAATGTCCCTCTCCATTGTGTAAATTAGTCATCGGGCTTAATCTCAAGAACCGTGACAGTCTAAACAGTGTCGTCCTTATACATTGAGGGTATTCATTTATTGCCAGGCGATGACTTACCTGGATATAAGGTTGTGGTGAATCTACTTGTAACTGTCAAGTCTTGTTTGGATCAGAAAGTCGATCTTATTGAAAAATAAATCCCTGAGTTATACCCAGCTTGTGCAGTTGCTAGAGCTATTGCAAAAAAGCTCTTGAGAATGATGTTAATCAGGAAAGTATTCCTTTTGCTGACACGTGTTGGACAGGCTTTTCATGAAGTCACTTTTCTACTCGTTTGGGTCAATCATAAGGTATTGACATAGTTTCTAATTTTCATGATCACTAATCGCAAGAGAGGAAAAAGATCTTGAGATCTCCTGTTTGTTTCAGAGAGCTATTAACGAAACTGAAGCGATAGACGTA
>JAECUM010075096.1:0-14585 GCA_016617855.1 Megalonaias nervosa | reverse complement strand
GACAAGAAATTACATAAAATATTTAATATTAACACAATAAGAATATGCAATATGTATATGTGTCATGGGTGATAGAGTTTGTCTTTGCATATATTATTGTATTATCGGACCGTGGCCTAGATTACCAATTACAAATCTTGAAACTTGAAATATCCTCATATAAAGTCGGGAATCAATATAGAATTTGAAAATTACAGTATATGATGTTTCACTATGATCCTGCACACGTAAAACATTGTTAATGTTGCAGTGTTTACAACTTCTTGGTTTGTAGTAGTTTTAAATAAATAGAATCATACAGTTTCTATTAATTAATAACACACATCTTCATAAGTTTATATCTTTTGTTATAAATACAGATTACCTTTTATAAAACCCATTTAACAACTCTGGGTTCTAATAATTAATAAGAATTACAGCATTAACAACCACGTAAAAAGAAAGGAAAAACTAACTTGAAATTGAAAAGGAAGTAAATAAAAAGTGAAAAATAAAAGACATAGAAATGGAAGTAGAAACAGGTTCGGACATGTTTATACGTCCAGAGGAGTATAAATGCATCTTATTCGTGAAGATTCAAATATAAAACAGCATTGTTTGAAAAAGATCAAGGTAACAGTTAAACAAAAGCATGGAAAATGTCACGAGTTATACTAGGTATTTGGTGAAGAATAAATATTTCTACAGAATGAAAACAATGTGTTTTTCCTGCACACACCGACCAATTTTATGATCGTAAGGTTATTCAATCAATCTTCTGTATACTATCCATCTGCTATCATACTTTTCCGTTTCATGATTTCTATAATGATTGTAATTTTGGAAATTGAAACGAAATTTAAGTAACTTTTAATGTGGCAAATTATGTTTGTCTTTTTAAATAATTTTTCCCTAAGGAAATTAAACAAATTATTACATCACCAGCTTGATGACTGTCCTTGATTAAGAATATTAATTACTGCTACTACTACTATTATTATTATGTCTATGTCCAAACACCACGCATGGAATAATTAACATCACCAGATGGTACCAGCACTTCTCTGAGTTATTTACTATACAACAGAGATGGATCAACATTTTAGATTAAACGAAGCAACTAATATTCGGTTTAGAAAATCTGGACGGTAAAATAACTGAATCAAAAGTACAATTTGCAATAGAACGTATAAAGTGATAGAACGTATAAAGTGGGGAAAATCAGGTGGAATTGATGACCTTTCGAGTGACTTTTTAAGGTAACTGGAACTATTACGGTACGTATCTTAGCATCTATGTTCAATAAATTATTTGATCTTGGATACTTCCCAAAGTGTTGGTCCACGGCTGTTGTCACTACCATTCACAAAATGGGGAATATAAATATGCCTGAAAATTATAGAGGGATTAGCCTTTTACCAGTCCTCAGCAAATTATTTATCTCCATATAAAATAAGAGAACAGATAACTGGATCAAAGAAAATGATATTTTAGGTGAAGACAAAGCTGGTTTTAGAAGTGGAGATTCCACTGTAGATAGTATATTTACCCTAAGCACATTGATATGTAAATATCTGGGGAAACAATGAGGTGTTTCATGCTCCTTTTGTTGATCATGAAAAAGTTTTTGACAATATTGACAGAAGCTTGCTTTATCATAAACTAGTAAATGAAAATATTAGAAGTAAAATGCTTACGATACTAAAAGCTATATAAGCAAATGTCAAAGCTTGTGTGAAAACGCCAAAATGGCATGACATAAATATTTAACTTCCCTGCTAGGGTAAGGCAACGTTGCGTTTTATTTTCTTTATTCCATAACGATTTAAAGACACACATGACCAGAATAACAGTATAATTTATTGGCACTGTTGCATGCATATGACTTTGTTGCCTTTGTCGAGACTGCAACTCAACTTCAAAGAATTCTAAATAAACTAAAAGAATACTGCAATATCTGGAAATAAAGATAAACTGGACCCCCCCCCCCCCTTAAAATTGTAGTATTTCGAAAACGGGGAAATTTGAGAAGATATGATGTGAAAGTTGGTATTTTGGTGATTGTAAGATAGGGACAGTATCTTATAGATATCTTGGCTGTGTATTCTTGTCTAAAAATGCATGCAATATGTGTTCAGGAAACGTAAGCAACACAAGCGGCAAAGTCAAATGTTTCAAATATTGGATACTAAAATAGCACCAATTCTGAATTATGGTCGGAAGTCTGTGGTTTATACAAAGCAGTTGATATTGAAGCTGTACACACGTCATTTTGCAAATATATTCTTGGGATTACAAAACATACACCAAACGCTTGTATCTATAATGAGTTGGGTAGAATGTCAAAGCAAGTAGTAAGATATATAAGAATTTTAAAGTACTGGTTCAAATTATTAAAGCTGACTGATGATGAATTCTCAAAACAAGGCTATAACCTACAATTGACATGGGCGAACACTATGACCGTTAGGTGAATAGAGTTAAGAATCTTCTTTTTCATACGGAATGGGAGAAGTTTGGGTTATTCAGGGTTTTACATCAGTTTTATATAATCCTTGTGTAGCTCCATTGATTATTGATGATACTAGCAGAAGAATTCTGTCTTTATTGATATTTTTTACACATGGACGTTCTGATGTATTGCTTAGACTGTAACTTCTCGATTCTCAAGACTGGATTGACTAAAAGTATTGCGACTGCTATATTTAGTTTTCTTTTAATTTTACTTCATCCTGTTGCTGATCATACTTTGGTGGTGAATTTAAAACAATTCTTACAGTAGCTGATTGTGATGCTGAGTTTGACACATGGTTACTAGTGTTAAAATAGTTGATTTAGCTGACTGTTTTCTCTACAGGTCTTGTGCTTGAGTTCTTGTTCAATTGGGAGGGTGAATTTGTTTGTGTGCATAATGATTTTCTCCGAAAAGCTGGTTTGGGTATAGTCTGGGCTCCCTGATAAATTCTTGTCTTTTATTCCTTTGACATGCTTGTGTTTCGTATTGTCTGGGTTTCCTGGCACAATATCTTTGTACATAGTTTATCCACATGAACAATACTAAATCTGTTTGATTTCATTTCTCAGAGTTCCTATTCTAACCTTGTTACACGGACTTAGAGATAGGCTATCCTTACTGTGCACTGTATGATGGCACAGGTCTGGTTATGGATTTCAGTGAATTCCAAGGAATTTGTTGAGTGTATCATAAAGTGGTGTCATGGGGTTTCATCCACATTTTGTCTTTTCTGGAGGACTACATGGCAATTACTTTCCCGTTTTGGTGAACTCTATAGAGTAGACGTTATCAGGTTATCAGTATGTATTTGTTTGAGCTCTATTTGTTTACATTTAGTGATAAAGTGACAAAGCCAGACGTGGTGCTCAAACCCTGCACATTAAGTCTGCATGTTGTTACGTATAAAGTAACAGACACCACATGATGTCAATCTTGACTTTTAGTTGTTACATATAAAATAACAGACACCACATGATGTCCATATTGACTTTTACACACAGTTCCGTGTTGAATGGAGGTACAACTCAGCATCAAACATCAGGTTGATAAACTGGCATATATTCGGTAATGACTCCCATATTGGATTCTTTTCCCTCTGTACTAGGCTGAAGGAAACCGAATTATACATATAAGGAATATCGGAGAGACTGAATCGAGAAAACAAACTTTAAAATAAGCTCCAAAGTGTTGTTACAACACTCATGTCATTTTTCTCTTTTTGTTTTAGAGTTAACTATCTAAATTCCAGATTGGATACATAAAACTAAATGTTATATCACGTGGAGGTAAGATTTTTAGAGATAATATTCTGATATACCATTTAATAGCACATTTTACGATTGTCCAAACCAAGACTTTTGTTTATACTGATTTATATTTATAATTTTTTAAATTCACCTGGAAATATTTGTTCATAAAATTTCAATAATATTTGCAATTAGATGACATCTTGCATGTTATGGCAGAAAAACTGAGTGAAATAAATGTCCCATGTTATCATGAATGTAACCTCCAGTATCTGACGAGAAACTAATCAAAATTTAAAACCCTATTTACATTATGCATACAATTGTAATACACAATCTGTTCATCTAAAAGTATGTATTTAACATTATACTCGCCATTGACAACGGTATTTTTCCAAATGGTAACGTTTCTGTGCAAAACGGGAATATTATGGTTTTGTATGCATGGAGGGATGACATATTTTTGAGCCAAACTGCAATTATTCAAGGCAGAGAATAATGATAAATATATCTTTCTGTGATTGAAGGTCAGTCAGAATGGCCAAGATCTTGATAAGGAGGCGTGCATAACCATCAAGCTGATTGAAAACGAACCTCCAGGTAAATTATTCAACTACACGTATCTAGAAACATCAGTGGTGGGGGTGGGCGTTAGTATACAATTTCATCCACTAAACAAACGGTTCCAACAAAGTCGCACAGTCGATTGGTCGCCGCTACACTTCTTCCTTTCCACTTAGGCGACATAAGCGAAACAGAAAAAGTTACTTCATCAAATAGTCCCAGTAAATCAAACCTTCAGCGTTTTAACGCCGCCCGATGTCCACACCATGAAATGTACTAAAACAACTACAAATTAGTTTTATATCTTCGATATTTTAATTCGAAAGTTATATACCCTTCCTCCGACGAGGACCAGTTGCTACGAAAAATATGCTGATTTCCAGAAACCGTTTAATCTGCTCACGAGGGTGCGATGATGGAAACCCTTCTCGGCACTGAACGCCTTCTACCACCACATATGTACATTACACAGTCGCATTTCAGTGCAGTCATTAATTCTGTTTACTATCTGGTTCGGTGAACACCAACATTGATCGATGGAGAAAAACCAGGTCCTCATGCAGCTCGCCTCAGTTCCATTGAAAACTGACGAGGAAGTGTCAATGATTAGGTAAAGCGCTTTATCATGGGGATTTTGTTTACACTTTATTACGAACATCTTGCCTTGCAGTATTTAACATTTGTCTTGTGTTACCTTCAATTACACGTGTGACATATCTACAAAAAAAAAACGTTTTCCTAATAAATCCCTCTTACATCGAGTTTATCACTAATTTATAATGCAGAAATATGTTACTCATCGATTTCATCATTTAAATGTTTACTGCATTAGATACGTAGGCAGGCAATCAATAGATTTCACTGCTCATTTCCCCTCTTTGAAAATATGAACGAGTCACGTAGGAATACATTAAATAACGCGTGGCGGACATCACATGGTGTATTTTGCTCTCTACGAATACATGAATGGAAACATGAATTAAAACCTGTTGAAATTTGTTTAAATACAAATGGCTTATGTACAACTGCTAAGATCATCATCCATGTGGGTTAATAATAAATCAAAAGTTATTTTTTTTTCCATGGAAAGAAACCGTTGTTTAAAAAAGTAGTAAATCCATACATTGGCTATTATAGATTTAGTTGCGCCAGCAAGCCCGATGCTTATCAACCATCAATGCGTTCTTTCATGATTATATCACAAGAGTGATAAGTATTGCTTTTGTACCTAATACAACCTTAACAAATTAAATATTTGATTCACCAAGAATGAGTAAAAAATGAGTCATAATACTGTGCAAAAATGTCAGATAAATTGATCCTTAGGTACACGTATTTCAATCCAGTAATATAAAATATAACCAATATTGTGGAAAGATTGCCAAGGATGTTTTATAGGGCTAGATAAGCAATTCACAGAAACAGCTAAGTGCCATCATGAAGGAAGAGTCATATTAATAACACTAGTATGAACAATGTAAGTTACTATGCCTTTAGTATGTTGATAATACTAATAAATGGATCAAAACCGACATCATTAAATGTTTGCGCAATACAAACACCTGATTGAAACTTGTTATAATTTGGCAGCACTCATAATATCGTCTACAGGAAGTAGTGATAACCCTTTCTTCATGGGCTTTGATCTCATAAAGACAAGTCTTTGTCTGTGACAGACTCAGCTCTATTGATTATGAGTGAAATCCATCTAGAGATAGCTGATGCCGAAATGATGAGCACCTTAAGTCGAGAAAAAAAAGCTTTTGTACCCTTTGTTCTTTCTTTAGCAATTGTTAATGTTATGTATATCTATATCGTGTGTGTAACCTTCGTCCATGAATATTAATTGGAACTGATCATTTGTAAACAAATATTTCCTTGGATTTGAGTTCAGGACCTTAGAATTTCCCTTGGAAATTCTATCGTCGTATTTTTTTTCTTGTTTGTAAGTTACAGATAAGTTGTATACTGCTCTTTGTGTTCAAGAGCTAACCTTATTTACTAAGTGTAGAAACTTTCAATGCCTATCCTGGTCATCTAATTGTGTCTTAGGTTTTTAAATAAGGTTGAAGTTGTGAACTAAGCGTTAATTTCTATTTTGTAGAATCACATTTAGTTATGTTCAGATATATATAAGTGAAATTATTTATCTAAATTACTGATTGAAATTACAAAGTGCTTGTTTATCACTAAAACACTACTTTCTGATTATTGAAGACTCATTAGAAGACATTCTTGATTCTATCCTTGTCATACATCAAGACAAATGCATATTCGTACATTCAAGTCTATTGGTCCATCAGCACATTCAACACTGGAATTCATTCGTAACTCTATACTTTTGAAATTACGATATAATTTTGTAGGATTACTGGGGATTTTAAATACTGGAAATTCTTTTTAAATTTTCACTTGGTAAATTAGAGAATTAAATAATTTGTTTGGAAGTTTATATTACTTAGTTTAAGACCATAGAGTTGTGCATTAAATTGAATACAAGTGACTTAAATGGGCGAAAAAGTCTATTCTGATCATCGCAGCGCATATGCGATTGAGTCTTGGGATTGCTATCGGAGATGAGAGTACTGATGAAAGTTGTCTTTTTGCAAGGACACTTGGCTAACATAACAAGGGTATCGAATCGTAATTCCCGCTGAAGCTTAAAAATCCCTCCTCAATTAATAAGCATGTAGTTCGACCAGAACAAGATGGCTTTAAGCGTATAATTTTCAAAATAACCTTCACTCAAAGGCTCACTGGGTGGTTTTATCAGTACCAACAAAACAAAAGGTTATAGCTTGGTGTTAACGAGCGAGATACCTTGTTCTGCATGTCGAAGTTGTTTATTCTCTTCATCTTTCCTGGGCTTCTTGCGGGAAGAAGGGCTAACCCTTTGACTCCTTGATGACCTTTCCTGTGTCTTGGTCTTAGGAAATCCTCATACTTGCATGGGGCCACATAGACAACATTCATGGTGGTTTAGGCTGTCTATCACTTCAAGTGTTGAGATCCACATACCAAAAATGTTGAAAGGGAAGATGGTGAAAGAAGGGTTATAGGTCCGATTTCCGACCTGACACTGTGTATAAAAGCGCGCGTCCCTGTTGTTGGATAAATAGATAATGAAGCTAAAAGGGGTTTTACAAGATGTCCCAGACATTATACCTAGATTCGGCATGTTTTGATGTCCGGCACTCAGTACCCAGTGATCGGTGTCCTGTGCTCGGTTCCTGGTTGTTGGTGATCCGTGGTCTGTGACCTGTGATAAGTGACCAGTCAATAACTGGTCACTTACAGTGCATGGAAGTCTAGATCCGAGGATATATTCTTCAGAACTATAACAGCCTGACTTCGAGTACTGTGGGGTTATATCCCCTCAGATGAGGGAATCTTAGGAAGTCTCCGAATTGGAAATTGAAAATTATAGCAGACATTCTCTATAGTTATTAACATGTAAAACATAAATAAACTTATATTTAAATAATTCCAGTTGTTACTAACTTTTTTCGTGTTATATAACTGACTGTAAAATGACTCCCCTCCATTAGAAGTTACAACTTTGCAATCGCAAATTCTTCCTGCACTAACAAGCTCACAATTGTGGCCAAACAAAGCAAATGGTAGGTTTTAAGAGCATTTGTCATAAATTACTGTATTATGCTTATAATTGTGTATTTTCACTTAGCTGTTATCTAAGGTCATGGTCATGCGACGGGAAAGCTGCAGATATCACTAAAATTAATGGGATTTTTAAGGTGCGAAGATGAATTGCTCAGAAAGCAAGTGGCACAAAGTATGTTTGCCGAATAAAACAAAGTCGTGGCGATAACCATTAGTTCTTATGTTGTCAAGGGATGTGGATACACGAATTTCCACATCGATGATAAACAATGTAGATGACTCTTAACTAGCGAAGAAGGTCTATGTATTGCACATCTTCTATTAAGAGCTATGCTGGATCAGGTGATGACTGACCCGTTGTATGTGAACCATGGCTTCGCTTAGTCTTATAATCCTCCTAGTTATTTTTTGGCGATTGACGAGTCAACAATTGGTGGTAACAATGTCTGTTTGACTTGGATTCAAGTCGCGGCAGCCAATAAGCTAAGTGTGACCGGATAATGTATGCACGGTGTACTACTTAATTCCTCGCTGATGGGTAAAAGTTCAGTACCCATTCGACACTAACGTTGCACCGCGTAATTCTAATTTATATGTTCGGAAATGGGAAAGGAGAAGAAGGCGCGGAAAGGACAGCGAATGTTGTCGTCTTGCACCTAGATATTGAATTTTAAATATACAAACTCTGTTCTTTTGGGGGATTGATTAGTGAGGTGTTGTTTAAAGAGCAAAGGGTTACATTGTGTATCGGATCATGACTAGGATTATAAAGTATGTTTTCTTATTCTTTTAAAAGCATTTGCATGTTTGTATTGAGTTGTGTTGGTTTGAATTAGTTCAATCAGTGCCACCTTGTGTGGCTGAGCCTGATGGTACGGATTTATGACCACCTTATTCTGTTTAACTTTTGGGGCTAGTTTATTCCCGCGTAACTGTTGGTGCAGTTGCTTACCTATATGCTCCTGGTCTTTGTTGATTATCCAATACAGAATTGTGCGGTTGGCCCTGGTAATCTGACCACCTTATATTCTTACTTAATTTGCTTTCATATTAGCGGGTCTTACTGCCATTTCCCGGTTAGTGAATCAAACATTGACTCCGTTTGCGGCAGGGTCTGTTGGTCTGGGGTTAGGACCACCCTTATATTTTTAAATGTTTGAGGGTCAAATTAGTCCTATGGTTGGGCTTAGGACCACTTTATTTGGGTTAATTGTTGTTTAAGGTGTGAGGTTTCTTTAATTGTTTTCCTGGCAATTTTCCAGTATCAGTATCATGGTAAGGAAGGAAGACAGCGGTATTTTAGAGGAAATTGCACGCAAGATTTGTTAGTTGGGATATTGAGTTAGATGAAGAAATCAGCGAGGGAGTTTTTTTTATAAGTAATATGAAGGGTGTGCTTTACTAGTCGATAGTTGTTTTGGAGAATTCCAGTGATTGTCATAAAGCGGGTGAGGGGCGCTTACGCCCTGGAAGGTCATATTTGTCAGCCATATACGGAAATCAAGTCCACTAATCTCGTGGGTGAGCCCCCCCCCCCCCAGTTTA
Source organism: Megalonaias nervosa (assembly GCA_016617855.1). Taxonomy (NCBI): domain Eukaryota; kingdom Metazoa; phylum Mollusca; class Bivalvia; order Unionida; family Unionidae; genus Megalonaias; species Megalonaias nervosa. Next base: position 5,114 of record JAECUM010075096.1, on the reverse strand, counting down.
GACATAAAAAATATTCCATTTTCCATCATCTTTATACGGATCATATTATAACTTGAGAGAATTTGTTCCGTTGTTGAGTAGTAACTTGAGTGCTAGTTGGGGATGATATCTTTCCTTTTTTTCCCTATATCAAAATGGTAATCCAGGATAATATTATATATTATGTTGATATATGTAGCTCCCGGCTGAAGAAGAAGGTTATCGCGGATTTGAGATTTTTTCTGTTTGTTCTGGAATGTTAATCTCTCTTCGTTGTGTTTGGAACATTCATCAATAACAAAGTGTACTGTTTCTTGAGCAGGACAATGTGGGCAGTTAATGCCCGCTAAGCTGATACTTGTTAAGAATCTGCCAAAATTGTCGGCTAAAATGGTAACCGGCCATTCCGTCAGTTTGGGATGGCATCCACATAAATTATACATTAGAATTGTTTTGATCAATGGTTTTGGTGTCATGGTGGCTTCTCAACATATTTTCTCTGTTAGAAAAGTTATCCAATTCCAGAGATCGCAGCCCGAGTCATTAAATTATCGCTGCCTTTAATTGTTTGAATTATTGTCCAGAATTCGACTGTATAAATGGAGCAGTCATCGGGTATTTTTGCCTCATCTATCCTGGGTTTTAGAATATAGGGCCATCAGTAGATTGTTGTATATCCCCCGTATGTACCATCTATTTCTGAGAATATTTTTGCTTTATTTCCAATAGTTGGTCTTGTTTGACTCCTATTTATAGCTTAAAAGTTTATGTATTCAGGTCCATGGGGCAGGGTCCGGTATGTTGTCATTTCTGACAGGATGTTATTGATTTTCAATTCTCTTTGGAGGTCATGGAATCCTCCTGGTAGGAATATGATTGGTTTATGCAGGAAGGGCTTATTGCATGTCTCAATAATATTTCTGGCAAGGTGAGATATGTCATGGTTTGAGATCCTTGTCGCGTACTTCAGGATGGCGAAGGAAAAGGGATGAACTGACTGACTGAGAAGGATTAAAGTCGCCTATGCTAACTAAGAGCTTTTGGGACTCGTTAATGCTCAATTGTTGAGCTTTTTAATTGGTCGGTGTTTCAGGAATGATGCCGCAAAAACACCGCTTTTATGTACGATAGTCGTACTTTTTAATTGTATGGAAAAGGTATGAACGTGACGGAAGCATCACTCCGATTCGGTGCACAGACGTAAAAGAAAACATGACAAAGATCAATAGATTAAAATTTGAAAGAGCATGTTCAAGTACGTTTGCTTTCAACCAATAAAAAAACAAAACACCCACTATTCCTTTTCCAAAATCCAACATGTGTAATAAGAGAAACCTCTCTAACTCAAAACAGAAATACAAACAAATAAATAATATTAAACATGAACTTATTTACAAAGTTGACAACATTGTGAAGTCAAACTTGACTTCCAATGATCTAAGGTACTTTCATTTTGCCAGCGATGTACACTATATTTCTGATGCAAGGGTAATAGATAGCCATAATGTTCACAAAACCATCTTTCTTTTTTATCATCATTTCAGGAGGACTCACTATCACAATAAGCCACTAAATTTTCTAAGGGAAATCCAAGGGTGCTATTATAAAGAAAATACACACGATTTTGTCCACGCACCATTTGATCTTATCCTTGTAATCACACATTATTGAATCGAGTCAATGCAGCATTTAGTCTTATAAAGTCGATGCTGTCATATTCCAGAGGAGGTATCAATAAAAAAATTCACACTGCGGTCGTTGGAAAAGTAGACAGCTACTTAATGGATTCCTAGTCCATGACTGTCGTCAGCGTTGATAACAGGGACCAGAACCGTCAGGTGTCCGATGAGGAAGTTCATCTTTGTTATACACCACAGAATCCCATGAAGATGTGTACCTAGTGTGAGTCAGAAATCAGTGAAGTTTCCAAGTATCCATTTTTCTTTTGTGTTTTCACGGGTATTCATAAGTTGTAACTTCACACCTGGCCTTTTCCTTCAAACTTTCTGTCAAGTAAGCCGATGAACCACGGATAATATCTGTACTGTGTTGTAAGAGAGCTTGGATGCGTTCGGGAGTGGGGGCGCTCCAAATATTATATGTACTTCTGAGAGTGACAGGCGTAAGGTGAAGTTGTTGGCATTTGCAACATGCACAGTGCAGAGAATGTTGGCATACCTATATGTTACTTTCATGTACCGTGTTTGAAATTTCTTTGGATATTGTACCTGTGGAAATTGTACATGATCTAAGCACACAGTTACCAAAAACAACTGCTTCCATGTGCTTGAAAGATTAGCCTCAATACGTCTAAAGTACAATATCTTTAGCAGGTATTAAAATAGTGAAACCAGAATTTGTCAGCCTAGACAGCATAAACTTCTGAAAGTGCAATGAATAAATTACCAATGAATGAAATGTTAAACAATATTATTGGCTCTTTATTTTTTACGATTTACCTCTTGAGTGTTTGAAATGAGCATATCTTAGCGGATCTAGCAGTTTTTTGATAGGTTTATATCTGAAGTAAAGCCATGATATATATATCTATAACCCATAGTACACCCATTTATCATATACTAAAATATTGGGAATAAAAGTTCTTTTAGCAATACCTAGGATACACAAGGTCTTTTGTAAAGAACCAGTATAATCAATGAAGAAAACTGGAAATTTTTATTCTTTAAAAATCGAACCCTATGCAAAATACAAGCTGTAGTGTGCCATATTAAAAATAAATACGTAAATTTGTGCAATTATGTTTCTTATTTTCATATCTTTATGCATGTTCTTCTCCAAATAATGGTTCTGAACAAAATGGCACATTAACATTGATATTATGCACGCAATTAAATTAATTATGCTTATTTTGCTCTTCCTTTTACAATACGTCTTGTGTCAGTATTGTGTTTGAAATGACCTTAATTATAGAACATTAGAATTATTAGAACACAGGAGTGAAGTCAAATGTGCTGAATTAAGTGAAAGAAATATATTATGAAAATGTTTCTTTTCTTAGATTTGTAATGAGATCAAGAAATAAAGGATGACAAAAGAAATTCGCTTTCTTCCATGTTCTAGAAGAATACGCCAACAGCTTAAACTTTGACCTCCATGAACCTCATCTGTTCCATCCCTTTTGAAAAAGTAAAAGTTATTAGCGACATCTTATGAATAAGTGTAGCAAGTTTCATGTTTCTGCCTTTGAGCATATCATTGGTGCCTATGCAGAAATATAACATTGTGCATTTTTAAAACAGCTCACTTTTTTATACGGGATGGGCTTGTGTGGGACTTTGCTGCTAATGAAAACTGCTCTGTGGGAAAGAAAAATATGAGAATTATTCAAAAGCCACAGCGAGCAAATAGTGATGTGTTAATGTTTACAACTTTTGTACGTATGTATGTATGTATCGTATGTATGTATGTATGCATGCATGTATGTACGTGCGTACGTACGTACGTACGTGTGTGTATTTGTGTGTGTGTGTACATGTTGCATCCTGGTAAATGAATCATAACTTACTAATAATAATAATAGAAAAAGGAAATAATTTTATATTGTTTATTCTGTTGAAAATCAGATAAAGATTATATTTTAGCTCTATGTGTGCTAAATTGTTTCATACAATACATTTATATGGCAAAGCATACAATCAAGGTAATATGTAATATTTGAAAGATTATCTTCAATTAGATCACCGCGTTTCATGCAAAAGTACATCTGCTGCTCTATGCGTATGACTTATCATAGGTAAATAAGTGATATAAAAATGTTGCAGAATGCTTGTATGCTTATGACCGTATCATTGCCTTTTACGTGAAAATAATAACATGGAAATGAGGATACTTTTTGTCACATTTAAATCTACGCCCTATACAATATTGATACAGGATCGAGAGAAATGTTTCCAACATTGTCAAAATTAGTTGCAAAATATTCTCTGTGATTTCTCATAATCTTTCATATAATAAAGTTCATTTAGCGGGTAAAAGTTAGTTACGTGATTAACCTTGTAGTAATCTCACTATATTACCACTTTGTCTATGTATGGCACGGTAACCTCAAGCCGACTCTGCCACCAAGGCCTTACTTGTAAAGCATTCAATCATCTGTCCCATTGTGAATTAACACTGTTTATTAAACACATCAGAAACATGTCGAGAGTGACCTACCACAATATAAAGTGTCTTGTACTTAACATGTACCACATAATAAATTAATCTTAAACTAATCCGGTTGAATTATTAATACCACAACTTTAAATATAATCATTTTCTTCGATTGTATATCCTTGCTGAACAATAAATTCAGCGCTGTAGTTGTTTGATGTGCAAGGTTTGGTCAATGCATTTAATGCATGGATATTATTATCATCAACAAAATCTCTTAGTTCTTCTGGGTGTGACATCGCGATCAAATTATGTGAGTTTTGCGTATATAAAAGTTGCTGTGGATCAACTAAACGTTAATTAAAGAACATTTTATTTTATGAAAGTTACATTAAAATTGTTGTTGCATGAGATCCTTTGAGCGCCTAATGGAACGCTTCCGAATTTCAGATATAAAAGTTCGATATTACTCTAATTGTATCTCAGTGAAATAATTAAAAATAATATTCAACATTTATTGAAATTTTTAATTAAAAATGGTTAAAATAAAAGGCAATAAAAATGTTTTCATTTTGAAGCATTAAATTTTAAAGAAATATTTGGTGCATATTTTGAAAATGTATCTAGCTTCAAAAAGTAGGTCGAAGTAAGCACTAAAATTTAGTGTAGTACATCTAGTTACGGTACAGCAATTTAACCGTATTCTTCCATGAAATGAAAGAAAAATAGAAAACGCTAGTTTGCCATTTTAAGACATTCACATGTCTTATCTGAGTATATTCTACATTCATCAGCATCATTCAAAGATATTAAATACCGTAACCTACGCATACAAATTATCAGTATTCAAATATATTTATTATCATAATTTGATTGCATATATCTTCATTATCATCATTCAGAGAGATTAATTATCATCTATTACGACTTTATCGTCATAAACTAAGTAATAGAAAATGCAAAACCAGCACAGTTTGTAAAGTTCAACAAGTAATGTATTTTCCTAGAATACCATGTGAAAA
>JAECUM010075092.1:0-10161 GCA_016617855.1 Megalonaias nervosa | reverse complement strand
TTTTCTACAATTTATATTTCGTAATAACACACAATGCCTATATAACAAAATCATTTCTAATGCTTGTATTAGAAAATCTGTTTCTAATATTTAAAAAAATACCGATTGTATTCTACTAAAGGTTTCCAAAGTACTGCATATATCACACACACACACAGACAGAGAGAGAGAGAGAGAGAGAGAGAGAGAGAGGTCTTGTTTTATATAAATAGTGTTCATTTTAAAGACTCTACAATAATAGTCTATTTCTACATTTTTTTTTTGTCCACAGTATCTATGTATCACTTTCAATACATAAATACACACTGCATCCATATCTCACATTCATTACACAAATACACATTCCGATTTCCTTTATCTAACAAATACTTAATTAATCTAATGGCGCACATCTGTCAGTTAATCCGGCGGAGAAGACAATTGATTTGAGCACTATGGCGACTTTTGGGAGAGACATACTAGTACTATCTGGCTAGCTGGTACGAAAGAGTATTCAGTTTTACGGAAGACTCTGGTATGCTTTGCATTGGGGATGAAGTAGATCTTCATGTTCCCCATTCCCCTCACCCCAATTCAGAGCTCTTAAGACAAATTCATTAGTTATTGGAACTATCTTGGACTGAGTTGAATGGGTCATCAACTTCCTATTACCCTCTGGATGCATGATATCCTCAGACGCTCAACCAGTTTAGGTGACGATGTTATTGTCGAACAACTTATTCGATGTATTTTATTACGGACCAGTTGGAAATACTGATACTAACAACAAAATGTCCAGGTGCCATTCATGAATATATATTTTTTACCCCCAGACACTACATGTAGGCCCTCTGTGACATTTTATCTCCTTCAGGCAATCATATTATAAAGCATTAAGTGCATGTAAAAGTGTGGTTACACAAATCTTGAACGCAGTACAACAGGAAGTTGTTCGTTCTTTGAAAATGAAGCAAATAATTATTTTGCGAGCTCTTATAATGACACGTACATCAATATACTTTTTTCCATTGCGCATGTTCTAAACAAGGACTGGGAGTGGGAATAAAGCTAATGATCGCCAAGCTGTTAGACTCGATATTTATTCTTCAGCAAAGCAATACTGTGTAACTAGTTACAAAATTGTCAACGGCTTTGAATAAATTATACTTTTACGTATACAAATAGACATTAATTAAAATATGAGAACACTGTACAAAAGTTGCGTGAAATAATTTACACCCTATCAATTAAAATATAAGCATACATTTGTAATAGTTGAGAACTGGTCGAATATCGTGGGCTGCTCTGTTTTCAAATATCACACAGAATCTAAACACAGACACACACTTACGACTCAAATCTGGATCATTAAATAGCGGAAACAAAGTCTACGAGCACAGATGACTTATGTTGTGTGACATCATGTGCATAATGTACTGACTGACACCCAAATTTCGTAAGTTCCGATATTTTTCAAAACCGATTACTTCCATTGAAGAATTATGGGATTGCATAATTATGCATGAATTTACTTACCTCCGAATTTGAAGAGCTTGACAACGTGTAAACAACTACGATCCTCCGAAACTGAAGATTTGACAATGGAATTGCTCCAATGAGAATCGACAATTTTATGTTTTGCAAAAGCACATGTTAACACACATTCATAAAATATTTTACCTTTTCCAAATTGCAATCAAGACAAATATTAGCTTGACCTTAGCAAGTCATGGTCAAAATACCAGTCTTGTCGAACATGCCCGGTACATACCAATAGGACACATTAAATCAACGTATCCAAATTTAATCAATTATACTGGCGACATATCCATATAATTTTTATTGTGAACAGACTATTTCCAAAGCAAATGTGTGATCGTCCCCGCATTTAACTGAATAGAGTTTCTGCCCTTTACTGTACTTCTTCAGCACCAAAGAACGTTTATGTTTGTAATGAGTATCTTTGAATCTATTCCTCACCCCTATGTTGTCATTTAATTATATTTAGATGACTTAGTAGTGTTTCTGGCTTGGCTGGAAGGGAGGGGAGATAAATGTCAAAGTTGACAAGGAAAAGAAGATGGATTTGAAAATTTCAATAATATTGGCGAATAAGCGAATCGTGATAGAAGACACTCAGCGATTATTCGAATTCTATTCAAAGACACTCTTCGAATATTCGAATCATATTTGAAGACACTCCGATTATATTCGTTGTTGTTGTTGTAGGGTTTAACGTCATTTTTCAGCACACGATAGGCTATACATGGCGGCCAGTATTAATGGTGGAAGAAGAACACGGAAAACCCCCGGAAAGAATCACGAACCCACGAGAAGCTTTTTCACATACCCTCATTGGCCGAATCCGAGATTCGAACCCATCCAGGCAGAGGTGAGATGGCACTGATCCGTAACGGAATGCGCATTAGACCACTCGGCCACTAGGGGCCACCCGATTATATTTGAATAGGAAAATTTGGCAATTGTTTCAGCTCTAATATTGGTGTGCCAATTTAGGCAGGGTACCAACGAATAGTGTCAAGCACGATGTCGGTTAATGTCATTACGCGAAGTCACCCAGCTGCGCTTGTTTTGGGCTTTACAAATTTTATTTTAGATTCTTTCGTCACACGTTTCCAACCACTGCCGTTATAAAATTACACTTGTCTAATATATCGTACAAATTGCCCTAGAGTGACATTTGTCAGGTGCGTTTTGTATTTGACTGGGTAACCTGGAGCTTTCTTCATAAGCAACCATCCGGAACATTCAACAATGCCTCGTATGTGAATCAGTGGCTATCTCAGAGAGTACTGTTATTCGATTATCACAATCCGAAGTTGCGCATCAATACCGTATTATTTCTCCTTGCCAATATCATCAACGTACTTTCGAATCCATATTTATCAACAATTTATATAGTTCGTAATCCTACAGGCTAATCCTTTAGATTTTTAAATCGTCGAAGTTAAAGTGGTGCGTAAACATTTGCAATATAGTGTATTGAAAGAGAAAACATTCTTTCCTAGCAAGGCGATAGCAGAATAGAGGGATTCAGGACCAGTGAACGTTCGCCAGTCAACTTCCTTTCTATTGTTTTGGATCGTACCTTTAGCATAGTAATGACAGGGACTGGCAGCCACAATATTTTTTTTTAGGAAAGATAATAACTTTTAGCCTAATAATATATATCGATCAGTGGATAGATCACTCGATTGATATATATCTCGAGAGACTGATTGATTTATATTCTTTTATTCCTCCAAAATTATAAATAAATTACTACCATCACTAGTAATTACATAAGCTTTGGAATACTGCACTGTAAGTATATGTATTGTGCAAATAATTATTTACAGTCACTTGGTTTGAATTTCTATCAACCGAGAAAATGTTTTCTGTTGAATAATGTATTAAAATTCAGACATATATGTTATCTGTATTTCGTACTAAACTCCAAATTTGTTATTTATTGCTGTTGTTTTGGATTACATGGCGGCCAGTACAACTGGTGGAGGAAGAACCTAGGAAAACCCCGGTAAGAACTATTGACCCACGGGAAGCTACCAGCAAACTTTCTTGCCAGTGCTTGCGGGGAGGGGGTGCACCCCACTCCCGCTAAAAAGATAAACAAAAAATATCACACACAAATGTACAGTCATTTGTCACTTGAAATGTGGCCTCCGTATTATTCTTGCGCACGTCTATTGGATATTATGCACACTCTGAGTAAATAGACACATAGACTTTTGCTTTGGCGCCCTTTCGAGGCAAATCAGGGCCATTTTGAAATTTTCGAACCTCATCCCCCAACACGTTACCTGACCACGCCCTGCTCGCATACCCACATTGGCCGAACCGGAGACTCGAACCCACGCTGACAGAGGTGAAGACGAGCGCTTTAGAGCACTCAGCAACCGATGGCCCCCAAACTCAACTTCCGAAGATGTAACTTCAAAACAAAATAGTTGCTATCCTACTCGCTGTGCAGTTCAATACAATTATTTCTTGCATTATATTCTGCGATGTTCTCTAATCAACCGAATATATACTATCTTTTATCTGAATGAAATACTTGGTAGATAGTTTTATCACATTCATTCATGACTCGAGTTCAAATCGTTACGAAATATTATTTAAACAACTAATAATCAGTAATCAGTAGATCCTCATAATCAGTATATCATAGTCTAAATGATCAAAGAAATCACAATATATCTCTAGAGGCATAGATCAAAAAAGATTCTTCATCAAATGGTTTCTGTCGTCCAAGGTTAAGGGACAATTCATTGAGATGTGTAAAATAGGGTCATCACTTGTTTTGTCCATATCTTGCGGATGTTCTACACATGCGACCTAAACAGAATATACGTTTGTGCGTATCTATGAAAGCTTCCAGTCTAATCATTTCTCAAGCATTCTGTATTAGATCCTACAGGCGATTTTTGAGGGAAAACTTGCAGTCTTTGTATTTTTTCCCAATGTTTTAATTCCCTGATATGTCACATTCAACCAAAGTCCTGAGCCGTACATAGCAGACGGCAATATAACTCTTTCCCATACTTTCATTCATTCCATTTGCATTTAATCCAGCTGAGTATAGTGAGCTTATTTCATCGCAAGAATAGTCTCCACGATCATTAATTTTCATTGACTGGAAAAAGTAGATCCTGCATATTTCACATTTTATGTTCTAGGAATATCCTGTGATCTCAAAGAAATTTCATTTGATGAATACACTTCCTTGTTTCCACTGACTATCATCCAAATATTCTTGCTAAGATTTTATTTCAGTTTCCACTTCTGTTCATACTGATATGCTGTATTCACGAGTATCTGTAATCTATTCAAAGTAGTATCGTCTGCTAAAAGCACGCCAGATATGTTCATCTGACCCATTATTAAACAGCAGTTAGTCATTATTAATTTATTCCATAGATTATTTATGTACACGAGGAAAAGAAAAGCGGATATTACCCACCCTTGACCAATTCCTCTTCGTAACGGAAATGTGTTCTATATACGTCCTCTACAGTCTTCACGATACACAAGCACTTAACTGTGTGTAGGGATGGACAATTGTTCTCCATATTTTTGCATTAATTCCCAAATATTTTGTTCAGTAGTCCACAAGGCAACGGTCTATCGAATACCTTTTCGTTATCCAGAAAAAACAACATATACGGTAGATTATGATTGATATAGTACATCAGATATTATTGAAGGGTGAATGCAACAGAGTTAGCTCTTACGAATCCTAACTGATGAGTATGTGGAAAGTTTATTATGGCTAAATACTTCTGAATTATGGCCATCAATATTTTTCCAGACAAGATGTCAATGTTATACAACGATAATTCACCGGATCCTCTCTATAGTTACCATTTTGTTTGTATATCGGGAGAATCATCCCACATCTATATACATTAAACAACACTCAAACTGGATCATATAATTAAAACGTCGAGTTAGATGTCTGGGGAAATTGCAAAGAAAACCCACATGACATTTCGATCATTGAGGTTTATTTAAGGCTTCTGTTTGACAGGAAACTTGCAAGACAAAGATAACACTGAGATCACTAAAGCTTAGTTAAGGCATTTGTTTAACAGAAATTTTTTTTTTTTTTTTTTTTTTTAAATAAAAAAATGGAATATACAAGTAAACTTTTAATTTGAATCTATAATTACTTTTTATTCACGCATGTAAATAAAATGACTCCCTTTTTATATCAAATAGATTTACTTTTCATGGCTTCAGACATGGGCAACTGAGAAAAAAATCCATGCAACATATCCCCCCCAGTCCCTCCCCCAATGAAGAAAGCAAGGTTTTTGTTCAAAATGGAAATCATCACAAGCAAAATATGTCGTCTTTTTTAGACTTGAAAAGGGATGTGGTCAAGTAGAACCTTTTGCACCTTATTTGTTTATCATCTGTGTTGATATTTTAGCTCTAACTTTGAAACCTCATCTTTGATGTCAGTGAGTATAAATTGGGTCAGTATGCAGGTGACGCTTTTGTTATTCTTGATGGATCTTAACATTCTCTTAAAGCAAGAATATCTTCCAAGACTTTTTTTATTATCTGAACTTAAATGTAGCATAACAAAAACGAATCTAGTTGGATTAATATGTCCCGATATGGACCTAAACTGGTCTTCTAACTTTACACTCCTTGGCACCGATTTTTTTTATCCAGATTTAGAGCAAAAATGGTGGAAATTAATAATAAGAATAAAATAACTAATGCAAAAAGAATACTGGCAAGCTGGAGTCAAACACATCATTTAGTAGTAGGTAAAGTAATTGTAAAAGTAATCTGTCCATATTCATGCGTCTTTTTTCAGCACTTCCAAATCCATCAGCAAAAATTGGAATAAACCTCAATCGTACCTTGATTAAGTTTATATGGTGTGGTAAACTAGAGAGAATTAAACGTGATATGCAATATACCCAGCGAACGAGGGAGGATTAAATATGATACACATTTATTCATTTATTTGGTATATTAGATAAGATGGTTTTAAAGATTGCTGAAAATGAGGATGCAACGTGGCAGAACCTAGTCACCTATATTCAGAAATATAAAGGACATTTGGAATTTAGGAAGTGGGGAAATTAGAAGAATTTGGTATGCTCATTAAAACAGTTTTTGGAGAGATGTCATTTTGGTAGTATTACATGGAGAGAGGAACCGCAAATTCCAAATGAATATTTATCCCTGAGTTTTTTAAATTTTGTTCCATCTAGAATGTTCTAACAATACAAATTCTGGATTGAAGCCTGCATTGAAGTACCGAACGATTTAGTTGATGATCACGGTAATTTAATACCTTTTGAAATAAAACGAAGAGCTGGATGCGACGATTTTTTGAAATCTTTTATTCCTTAATTTCCAGAATTCCAAAATCATATGAAAATGCAACCAAAGACCATTTGATAAGCAGGAGGTTAAAATAATTAACTTGCAAAAACAAACCTCCTGAAGTTTGTTTACAAAGATTATTTTAAAAAAGGTAAAGATGCTACACTCTGCTAAGCAAGAAACGTGGATTCAATTATGAAATAAAAATATACGTAGCGAGGAGTGGTTTAAGATTTATAGCCGGGCGAAACTTTGCACTAATGATACAAAGTTGATCACTTTTATTTTTTAATTAATTCTTTTAATAATTGTCACTAATAACTTTGAAAAGATTTAATATATTAGATGAAGACAAATGCACTTTCTGTAAGAGTCAGAACGAATGTAATAAATATCTATTCTATGACTGCAATATTACTTAATAGTTTTGGTACTCTTTTACTAAACTTTTTATACGTTGTCGTCCAAATATTGTACATTTGTCCATCAAAAAAATATTTGTAGGGAGTGAACTAAATTGGACATTTTGTGTAATCTATTGCTTATTTTGGCTAAATATTATATTTACACTTGCAGATCCAATATACAAAATCCATCCATTTTTGCTTTTAAGCAAATAGTTGAAACGCATAAGAACACTGAAATATATGCTGCTAAGTTAAATGAAACAGAAGACCATTCTTTTTAAAATGGACCTCAATCATGAGCGTGTAACTTGTGCAGTTCGATATATTTATTTGGGTCAGATTTGATGGTAAACAGGAACAAATATTATAATATCTCAGAGTCTGTGTTACCTAGACGCTGTATACTTTGTGTCAGTTTAATTTGTGTGTCGAAAGAGACTGCGTGCTATATGCGTGTGTGCATGTTTGTGTGTATGTTCGTCTTATCTTTTCTTTTTCTGTACATGATATTTATTGTCCCCAGACTATTCGATATAAAGAAATGTTTAATTGTAAGGTGAGCTTGGGATGGTTTTCCCCGACCCAATGTTTAACCTATTACGGGTCTAATAGAAAAGGTTTTTCTTCACAGTTGCAATGGTGGAAGTGTACGATTAGGTCCAGTACTGGGTGTAGAGGTAGTTTGTCCACAGACCTGTAATACCAAAGTCCAGTTCAAGGCCAGCCCCATAGTCATGCCCCTGATGAAACAACTGCAAAACTAGCATAAAGACGCAACAGCATGAGAAGAAAACTTTCTCAGGTCATGATACACCCAGGGAGATTTTTGCAGAATGCATATCAGCTGTCCTGATTGTATTTTGGACAGTAAGACCATTCCACAGTTTTTTCATGGTGTTGCTATGAACATGTGACTGACAAGAAATACAGCAGTGCACCAAGAATTATCAGACACAATTAAATCATTAAATGAACTTTTGCATTTGTAGTGACTGTTACAACATTGTGAATATTTTGTTGGTATCTATGTATACTCTTATTTTGCTTGTGTTGCAAAATACTATCAAATATCTTAAAAATATATAAAAAAATTTTTTTAAATCGTATGGCTGATATTTTGTTTATTGTGCTAATAGCTCAGTGAAAAGGTTGTAAGCAATAATGTGCATCACATACAAATCTGAAACATTGCAAAATTCTGAGTGTAACTTTATGCCCTGTGACCTTTCTCCTACATGTCTCTCCTAACAGTAAAAATTCAGATTGTGACTTTACGTCTTGTTACTTCTTGCTTTTTTTTTTTTTTATTTTTTTTTTTAACACCATTTTTTTCAGCACATCATAGGCTATACAAGGCAGCCAGTATAACTGATGGAGGAAAAACCCGGGAAAACCCCGGTAAGAACCAACAACCCACGGGAAGCTACATGCAAGCTTTCTCACATACCCACATTGATCGAGCCTGAGACTCGAACCCACGCGGACAGAGGTGAGTTTTCACTTTTTGTCCTTTATGTCTCCCATAATAGTGAAAATTCAAATTGTGACTTTTTGTCTTGTCACCTTCTCTCTGTGACTCTTTGTTCTGAGATTTTTCGTCCTACATTCATATGTACATTATAAATTTTTATTGTACGAGTCTATGATTTGTTGAAAAAAAAATAACTATTAAACAAGACGACATTAGCTTACAATGGACGGACGAAGACAGTAACAATCCATAATGAATATATTATTGTATTATGATCTTTTTTTTTACATCTGACCTTAATTCTAATAAGTCATTAAAGTATTTTAAAACATTCTTTTTTTTTTTCCAATCATCTCCCTAAGGTGAAGTTTATGTAACTCATGCATATTATATCGGATCCGGTCCGCGACCTGGTTTTATCCGCTTACTGTTACTTTCTACATATGGCCTACAACAGGCTTGACAACCGTAGCCGGTAGGTGAAAATATTTGGTTTACTCAGGTCTTCTCCTCCCTCATGCCTAACATGGGTCTAATTTTGTTATCATATAATTCCTCAAAATGAATCTGGGAAAATCTTGGGAATACATTTCAACATGTTATTGATTGTGAATATTTAGTTTTAAAACAAAAATATAATGCTAGAAGGATTTTATTCGCAATGAAAGACAAACGGTCTAAAAGGATAAAAATAGAGTCAACCTACTCTAATGAGCCAGATAACCGTGTTTGATTGGTTGAATGGTAATAATGACGTCAGAGTGAAATTATCAATTTCCATCGTAGAGTCTGGCTTAAAACTCTCTTATCTGGCGCGCGTCCTGGAGGACGTTATACATGCCTGATGTAACGGACCACTATGTGCATAATCAGGCTGTGTCTGACTGGTGACCTTATGCCCCTCTCTCCGAGAAATCGTTAATAATTTCAGGTCTTGGGGACCCCTGAAAGCACATCTCCCTGCCCCCCCCCCCATGAAATTTCACAGAAACCCTGTATATAGACTCACACATATACACATATATGTTCCTAGTACTATAGCTTCAGAACAATAATTTATGTGAAATGTTATGCGAAAATTAACACTAGATGTAATTATGTGCACAGTAACGCAGATCTTTGAAAATAAAATTCTACACTGATGATGATCACGATAATTATCATTATGACAATTATTATTATTATGATTATTATTATAATTATTGTTATTATTATTATCATCATCATCATCATAGTCATCATCATCATCATCATTATTGGTTTGGTTGCTTCCTGTGTCTAAAGTAGTTGTTGATGCTGCTGTTGTTGTCGTCATGGTTGCCAAACTCCCAATATAATAGTGATCATTGCCTCTCTTTAAATTTATGATCTTTATTGAATTAACAATATATAATTATACCTTAATAAATAAAACCCCCAATCCACCACAACATTCAG
>JAECUM010075091.1:0-16760 GCA_016617855.1 Megalonaias nervosa | reverse complement strand
TATATATAGAGAGAGAGAGAGAGAGAGAGAGAGAGAGAGAGAGAGAGAGAGAGAGAGAGAGAGAGAGAGACAACTCTGTGATACTAGTCAGAGATCTATAATTACAAATATATAGACAATTATGTGTTATGTAAATATATGACTTGTCAGAGACTGTGGTCTTAATTCATTCCGCATATCGAATACAGGGTGCGCTCGCAGGTTTAATTGTGAGCTCCATTTTGACATTCTGGGTTGGAGTTGGAGGGACGGTCATTCTTCCTGTGCCAGAAGTCACAAATGTCAACACCGACAGCTGCCAATTCTACAACAATACATGTGGCAGCAGTTTAGCCAACACCACAATGTCCATGATACAAACTACAACGATGAGGACCACAACTACAGCGAGCACTTTATCTCCAGAGAAAGATTTGTAAGTGTATAGTCATATCATTTTCATCCGTCTTTATTCTGCCTTCATCTGAGGAGAAGTAGTTTACGTGGTTTGTTGGGGGGTTGGGGGGGGCTATCTTTGTTTTTCTTATCAATCCTGTAGCACAGTTAGATAGGTATTGATATTAAGTTCCTCAAAGTAAATAGCATATTCAACAGTGAACTTAGCAACACATTCGAAATACGTCATTGGAAAATGCGTTCGAAATAAGACCATGGAAAATACATTCGAAATAAGGCCATGGTAAATGCATTCGAAATAATGCCATGGTAAATGCATTCGAAATAAGGCTATGGAAAATACATTCCAAATAAGGCCATGGAAACACATTCGAAATAAGACCATGGAAAATGCATTCGAAAAAAGGCAAAGGTAAATACATTCGAAAAAAGCCATGGAAGATGTATTCAAAATAAGGTCATGGTAAATACGTTCGAAATAAGGCCATGGAAAATACATTCGAAATAACACCAAGAAAAAATACATTCCAAAAAAGGCCATGGAAATGCATTCGAAATAACACCAAGGAAAATACATTCTAAATAAGGCCATGGAAAATACATTTGAAACAAGACCATGGAAATACATTAAAAATAAGGCCATGGAAAATACATTAGAAATAAGGCCATGGAAAATACAATCGAAATTAGGTCAAGGAAAATGCATTCGAAATAAGGCCATGGAAAATATAATCCAAATAAGACCATGGAAGATACATTTGAAATAAGGCCATGGAAAATACACTCGAAATAAGGCCATGGAAAATACACTCGATCATCTACTGATTTACATTCAGTATGTTATTCTCCATTTTATTGGATCTGAATTTTTATTTAAATTTTCTTGAAGAATTATATATGGTGCTCAAACTTAAGTTGTAGATTTAAAGACATCGTTATGTTGGTTTATTTATAAATTTGAAAATTGTCTAGACTTGATTTCCTTTTATGCATAGAGCTGCACTGGTATCGGCATCATAACTTTGTTCTTCTTAATAAAGCTACAGTGTTTAGCAGTTGAATTTAAAATAACACGATGATATTGTACTATATATAAAACGAAGGTCTAAAACACTCCCATTCACAGTTTGTTAGTTTCAAAGCATCGTGAAGGCTGTAATATATCCCAGAGATGTGTATTAAATATTTCTTCAACACAAAACGTAAATGTTGGCACATTAATAATAATAATAATAATAATAATAGTAATAATAATAATAATAATAATAATAATAATAATAATAATAATAATAATAATAATAGTTGTGTTGTTTTATTACCATTATTTCTTATTGTTTGATCAGTTAAAACCAATAATGCTATTTGTCATAATCGGTGCAGTTGTTTTTATTATCATTATCGTTATTATTATTATTATTATTATTATTATTATTATTATTATTATTATTATTATTATTCCTCCTTTATCTCATTTATAGATGGATATACCACCTATCTTACCTTTGGTACGCCTTGTTTGCCGTAATAGTATCCTTAATTACAAGTATCTTGGTCACAATCATATCAGCATACTGGACAGGTAAGAAGATGGAAAGAGCCTCTCCTGGTATTTTCGAAATTTCCTTAATTAAAGGCAGACTAATATTTTAAAATGTCGTTTCTTTTAAGTTGACGTTATTTATAATCAGTTCAATGTAATAAGCAATCCAGTTTAAATAACATATTGCTGCAAAATATTTGAAACTCAGTTTTGCATTTTATACTAAATAGCTCCAAGAAACTGTGTTTGAACGTGCAGTCAAGTTGATGGTATTCCCAAATACTAGGCTAGGTCTCATTTTCACGAAACATCTCAAAATTTCTGCCTCAGATTGAGATTTTTCAATGTTGTTTTTATTAACTGACATCTAACAAGACATTTTTTCAACTGAACATTTAGCATGCGCAGTGGATTCAGGTACAGTACAAATTAACGATTTTCTCTTAAAGCAGTGTTGCCTCACCTCTGTGGAATTAAGGTGCTTTCCTCACATTGGAGGAATTCCTTGAGTCTTTTTTCCAAGAATAAAAAGATTTAAAGGAGTTATATTTCAAAACTGACATGTACTCCTTTCCACTATCAGTACCTTCGACAAAAAAAAAATTGATATTTTCTAACGTCTAATAAGAAAGATAATGTAAAATCTCAATTTGAGGATCGATTTAAAGATAACGTCAACTCTCAGTCTAAGGATAGACGTAAAGATAATGTAAAATCCTAATTTGAGGATAGATTTAAAGATAATGTAAAATCTCAGTTTGAGGATAGATTTAAAGATAATGTAAAATCTCAGTTTGATGATAGATTTACAGATAATGTAAAATCTCATTTTGAAGATAGATTTAAAGGTAATACAAAATCCCAATTTGAGGATAGATTTAAAGATAATGTAAAATCTCAATTTGAGGATATATTTAAATAGTTACAGTAAAATCAGGACAATACAAAAGCTTTTCACAGCCCATACTCTTATAGGACACACGGTACTAATTGTATGGAAAAATGGGAACCAGCCTGGAAATGGATGAACATATAATAGAGTATATATGGGTTTGGCTGGCCAGGATTGGTTAATAATGTAAGTTATGTTTTAGGAAAAAGAATCTTTTGAGAGCTTATCCTAGTTGTAAGTGCCCAAAAAATAGAGACATTGTTTTATTGATGGAATTTCAGTCTTTTGACAGTCTCGAGTTTGGAACACTCATTACTAAAATTAGCACCTGACTCTTTGATGCGGAATTGAAAGCACATGTTTCAAACACGTGCACGTCCAGAAAATGCCGCGGTTCATATCCATTCCTCTGCACAGAAGCTGACATCCAGGTTTCATCTATACTGATAAATATAGGTTTGATCATGAGCACTCAGAAATTTTAAGTTATTGAAGTTTTAATATCATGGTGTTTGCTTAGGTTTACTATGGGAACTGAATTAGTACCGCGAGTCCTCTAGAATTTAATAATTATATCCAAGGGAGGTAACCCACCTGACTGAGTAATGGATAACGGGAGTGGGTCGTGATGTATTTACTCTATGGTTCTAGAAAAATGTAACCATCCATATTCATAGAAAAAAACACAAAACATATGCTTAAAATATGTCATTGTTAATCTGCACATAACATATTTATATCTAATTTTCAAAATACACAATATGCTTAGAAAATTATATATATATATATATATATATATATATATATATATATATATATATATATATATATATATATATATATTACACACAGTATTACAAAACTGGTTAATAAATTATTTGCCAATGGTTTATTTACTAATATTAAGCTAATCAAAAGATATATATTTACCCGTGCCACTGTCTAAACTCCATCCCAGGCATGAAATCAAATTAAAGTAGATTATAATACCTACGTATGCTATATGTTATTTATTAATTTATTTTCACAGGAAAGGGGAGGGGAGGGGTGAGGATGATCTGAGTGTGTCCAAAATGTCCATATTTCATTGACTTTACAAGAAAAGGGCAAAATCACAAACACACTCTTTAGTCAAAATTACTTAATTTTATTTTTATTTTTTTTTAAAACATTAATATTACCTTGGGTCTTAAACTTAAAAATTATTCGAAAATTATTTTTAGTATATTTTTGTTGGGTGACTAATTTTCTGAAGACTGCACAACAACTATCTGAGAAAGATGGAATTATTTATCCTTATTCACATAAAAGCTCTGTCAGGGAAAAACATGGATAGTGAACAACATTACCACGTCTGCTCCTCTTTCTCTGATCAACCTAGTCTGGTTCCACCAAGATGTTTATCTACTATGTACTTAAAAATTTGATTCTGGATACCCTTCTTTTTAACTCTTTGACTTCCAGGACCTATGTTTACCTACGTTATTTAATAGAAACAAAAAGGAATAATTTTGATTATATAATGGGTTTCTTTGGAGATAGGTACTCTTCATTTTTTGGGGAAAAAAGGCTTGGTCTGTTAAAGCTCCAGAAGTTTGGATCTCCCGATTCCCATCGTATAGAACGTCAGTCTCACTGACGACGTCTTCTCAAGCCAAGGTTCCGATATGTCAATCTTTTCTAAACCTTGGCGGATCGATCAGCTATTTCAGTTCTTCTGGTCTTTGAATTTCATTGGATTCGGTGGCAGGCCACCACATCCAATGAAAGTCAAGTTGTTCAAATTTGAGTGCTGTTCCAATATGATCGAGATAAAGGGGGAACACAACTGGAAGGGACTCATAAACAAGCAATTTTCCACTGCTGGTCCATGTTTGTATAAATACTGTAATGGCTTCTCTTTGGTACGATGACATACTTTCGATGTTAACATTACAAGTATCATTTTGAAGTCAGTTATCTCCACCATTTCGGCCCATGTACAATGCACTGCTGTTACACCCTATTGGTTAGTTGGCATTACATGCTAAGGGAGACAAAGCATGACAACCAATAGATGTCACCATGACAAAGTACTGAAATATCTAATCGATCCTTCAAGGTGTAGATAGGGTTAGCAAATCGGAACCTTGGCTAGCGAAGATGCACTGACAATAAGAAGAAACTTCCTTCGTAGACATATCAATTCAGAATGGTATATGCATTCAATGATATCTCCTTCCTTGCAAGACACTTAAAAATATGTATAGTGACCCCGCCCCTGCGCCGCGCCACAAGAAAAGCATATATGACTTCTGTTTCTCAATACATCATATATACTGATAACAGAGCTATTAATAAATACAGAGTTTGTAAAACATCACACATTTCATCTCCAGTTTTTAAAATGTTCCTTCAAATTAACGGTAAATCCAAAATCTCTGGCACATGTCGACATAACTAATTGGTCAATGTTCTACATGATATGCGTCACACCTGGTGGCCAGGTGTAGGGAATTAACTTGCGCCGGACTATTGGTTGATTCTCTGCCCATTATATCACGTGACTAGAATCAGACCATTAGGTGAAGGCTTAGACAAGCATATCACACATGACTAGGGCAAGATCTTCGACTGATGATCTGATTGTCGGATCACATGACTAGGGTGAGACGAATAGTTGATTGTCTATCATATCTCGTGACTGAAGTGAAACTACTGGTTGATGGTCTATCATATCCCATGACTCAAATGAAACTATTGGTTGATTGTCTATTATATCCCATGACCGAATTGAAACTATTGGTTGATTGTCTATCACATCCCATGATTGAATTGAAACCATTGGTTGATTGTCTATCATATCTCATCACTGAATTGAAACTACTGGTTCATTGTCTATCATATCTCATCACTGAATTCAAACTATTGGTTGATTGTCTATCATATCTCATCACTGAATTGAAACTATTGGTTGATTGTCTATCACATCCCATGACTGAATTCAAACTATTGGTTCATTGTCTGACTATTATATGCTTATTTCACTACTTATTTTTTTCACAGAAGAAGAAATAATAAATAATTCGAAACTGGCAAATTATTGTGACCAAAGACACTACATTAGTACCGCCTAAACGATCATGTAATCAAAGTATCATATGTACTACATCTCTTTAGCATGTTTTATTTGCTTGTAGACTTTATCGACACTGAAGATATCGACCCACAGTTAGTTCATCCCTGGGCTGATAGAATATGCTGTTATCTACCTGCTACATGCCAACGTGTGCACAGATTCCCGAAACAGGTTGGGAAAGTGATCTAGTTTTTCTTGTTATTTTCGATATCCCATTCCTAGTTCTGCGATAGTCAACTCTGAATAAAACTGTGTCAAGCATAGGGTTTGTGCTGTTTGTGTTGTCATCACGTTTTATAGCTTTTGTTTGAATGTAGAGATATTTGTTTCATTACGAGAAGTCAGCGTTTGGGGATACTTCCGTAACCAAGCAATTTACCGGTACTAGGAGATGACATCATAATGTACCGTACCCACGAGACTTTATAGTAGTATGGATATATTTCGGGAAATGGACACTCCCTAATTTCCCAGCATAAGGAATTCTTAGGATATTATCACGCCTAACTGTTTGGTAATTTGAGATAAGACAAATTACGTATTTTAGGTGTTTGAAAATTTAAGATAGGAATTATTCTGCGTATTAGAAGTTTGGTCATTTGAGATAGGAATTATTTTGTGTATTAGGTATCTTGGACACGTTTCGTAGTTCGTGGAATGTGTTATTTAAGTTAACATAACCGTGTCATAGTTTTCAATGTTTAACACGTCTGAGTGTCTTTTGGGTTAACGTAGCTTCAACAATGTTAGTCTGCAGTGGCAGTTTATAGTGATGTCTAGCACTAGGGCATCTTGCCGCATACATGTGGCATCATGTCACATTATACTGACACCAAGCCAACCAGTCATAGCAGTAACCTCTTATTGGTGAGCGCCAGAAAAACAGCTGCTATATAAGTCTTTGGTATGACTCGGCCGGGGTTTCGAACCCGCGACCTCCCGTATCCGAGGCGGACGCTCTAACCACTTATGCCACAGGAGCTGTTCTTTAACATCTTTAATAAAACATGTGTGTTTCCTGCTTTTTAACACGTCTAATAAAATCTCACCACGTCACATATGATGTTATAAAATTATGCGAATGAAAGTTGTAACGACCGAGGCATGCCGAATGTTTTTAAGTAGTTTCACTACACTGTTCTGCTTCATCGTCAACATTTATCAGCATTGTTTCGCTAAGCGATAATATAATTGTATCCAATTGCTGATTTCAACTAACACTTGTAATATTCGTTGATTAATTTCAATCTTTTGATATTCAAGGCTCACGAATGATAAGCATTATTTAACTCGTTTTATAAATTTCATTTGAAATGAATACCCTCTATATATGTAGAGAAAGAAAGGTTTAATTTGAATGACAATATTCTAAAACAGCATGCTTTCATTGTGACAATGAATACATGAAAATGTTCAATACGTATCTAATTAAAAACATTTTTCAAGGATTTAGTTACTCTAAAAATAATGTTTGGGATATTATTTAAATTTTAAGTTTCTTCGCATTGGAAAAATTGATTAGAGAAAGCCTGCTACCCTCTTTGAACAGTGAGTTAAACAGAGATTAATATGAAGTCATATAAATAAATAAATAAATAAATAAATAAATAAACAAGCAAACAAACAAACAAACAACTAAATAAATAAATAAATCAATAAATAGGTCAGTCATGGTTAGATTCTTCGACGTGTCCTTGGAAAATACACCATATCCCTTCATGATATAACGACCAATGCAGTACATGTGCCGTTAAAGCAAAAACACCCTCATGTAATCCCATTATGCAACGTGTCTTAGGGTTTTGTTAACATGCCTAACATTCAAAGACATAGGCAGTGGTGTAGTTCTAAATAAAGAAGTGAGAGAACGCAATAAAGAAGTGAGGGAATACGCGTTATTGTGTGTGTGTGTGTGTGTGTGTGTGTGTGTGTGATTTGGATTTTTAACGTAGCTTTAACAATTTTTCAGTCATATCGCTACGATGTCTGCAGTGTGGCAGTTTTTAGTGGTATCTAGCACTGGGGCATCATGCCGCAGACATGTAGCATGATGTCCCATCCAGTCATATTATCCTGACACCAGGCCGACCAGTCCTAACACTAACCTCTTAATCCTGAGCGCCAAGCAAGGCAACTGTTAGTGCCTTTTTTATAAGTCTTTGGTATGACTCGGCCGGGAATCGAACCCACGACCTCCCGCATCCGAGGCGGACGCTCTAACCACTAGGCCACCGGAGCGGTCGGGGGGGGGGGGGGAGAGGGGGGACAAAGGCGAAAGTAAAAGGTAAGGGAACACCGTTCTCACTTGTTCCCACGGCCACCCCTGGACATAGGTATATTTCAGTTTTAATTGATGGTACTTCGTGTACAGTAGCATCTTATAAAACGATACATTTTACAAAACCTCATCAACGATGTTCGCTGATTTCGATAAACGTCAATTAAAATGAACTTCAGTGCGAAACGGTGCAAAATTTGACAACAAAATTTTTTGAATATCTTAAAGTCATTTTCTTTTCTCTTCTATTTCAGAATGATATAGAATTATCTGAGATGGAGCATAACAACAAGCAAAGTTATGCTGCCCCATATGATGTTAGCGATGATCTTGAAACGCAACCAACAAGACATAGAGTGACGTATAGAAATGGAGACGTTCAACTGCCAATAGAGTCAGGTCTTCCAGACGGAGGAGCGACAAAATTATAACCTCTGTCAAAACTAAAGACAGTTCAAAGTTTGTTGTAGAACAAAGATTGTTCAATAAGATCATGTAAAGTCAAATAATAACTCGATATAGGTAAAGTCAAATAATTGTAGACATTACTGTTAACTCGATATAGGTAAAGTCAAATAATTGTTGACATTACTGTTAACTCGATATAGGTAAAGTCAAATAATTATTCACATCGCTGTTAACTCGGCATAGATAAAGTGAAATAATTATTCGCATCGCTGTTAACTCGAAATAGATAAAGTGAAAACATTGTTCACATCTGTTGAAGAGAATACGGTTGTTTGGAGCGTTTTACAGCAGTTGTTTTTTTTTTTGTTTTTTATTCTATATATCTTGACATAAAGGTGAATTTCGTACAAAACATTCAGGATATCTGTGTACAGGTTTATGTTTTGTTCTATATTTGTATGTCTGCACAGGCAATGATTCTGATCCAGTCAATAGTATTTATTCAAATCCAATCAATAGTAATTTTTCATTTCCATTTAATTGTAAATAATCAATTCTAATTAATACTGTTTAGTCAAATCCAATCAATAGTAATCAATCAAATACATTTACATATATCATTTGTTAAGTTTATGTCACTCAATCGGACTATTTGCTGGTGCTGTTATCGTTTGGTGTCTTACTGAATGAATCTGTTTTGGTGAAGGAACATTTGCTTATTACATTGTATGTGTCTGGATTCATTTTTATAGAGATATTTACTTACAATCATGACATATCAAACCGTTGTGAAAATTTACATTCTTGATCTAGCTTTTAAATATTTTGTACGTGAAGATACATGTATAGAATTAAAAAAGACCCACATATAAAGGAACTGCATGCATGTATGTATGTATGCATGCATGCATATATGTATGTATGTATGTATGTATGTATGTATGTATGTATGTATGTCCAATAAGTAATGTTTTGTAGCCTTTCAATGTGGATGTCATTTTCAATTCTGACTTAAAGTCAAGCAAATCTTAGTCAAAGATAATAAAATTCACACACACACACACACAGAGGCATGCGAATAACAATCAGTGTTTACAAAGACATCAGAATGGTTATCTGTGTTCATCTTTAATTAAGTGTTTGCTTTTACAAACCCATTCAATAAATGAACAACGATGGATCACAGTGTTGCTTCTTTCCTGTTAAAATTTTCTATTGAAAAATACAAGATAATATAGACATACAAATTCTTCATTTCCTAACAGTGACCAGTTCGCTTGTAGGTAATGTGTATATTTTGACAATAGTTTGTAATGCCTCTTGCAAATCGATTCTCTCAACTTTGTTATTGTACTAATAAATTTGGTCTCCTTTTCGGCAATGCTTCGATCGATTGACTTAAGTCTCTCTGTATATTACTTAGCCAGCTCCAACTCATCGAGGAGATTTTCCACGTCTTTAACCGAATTTAAGAAGGATAAATAAACATGCGCAATAATATTCAGATAAAATGGCCTTAAGGGACAACTTGCATACGGCGATGCATATCGTATACAGTAAGTTACATAAGATTCAAATTGCGTCAGGTGTTCTTATAACGTACTACGCAATTAAAACTGCGAAAGAACTAAATACGTATTTTAACAAACTAAAACACGAAGCAAAATATATTCCCGCCTTTTGCGGATATAAAACGTTGTACCTATTGCGGAAAAGGCTACAGAAACAGAAGAGAGCTACAAAGTATGAAACAAGCTGATACAATATTTGAGGTATCAGACAGTTTTTGCTAGGTTAAACAATTGGTTTACCTGCTTCTTTTGTATTTTGTGATGTTGAATCGTAATCTTTTGAACAGTTGGTGGCTTCGATTATTTCTTCTATCTCCTCTCTGTTTTTTCTAACTCATTGTCTTGTAAAAGAATCACATTATTTAAACATTCCTCTATTTTTCTAGCTTGTTAACCAAAGTACTTGTTTACTTGAATGTTAGCTCCTTTGACTGTAAACCGGAGACTCTTCGGTTGTTCTTTGCTTCTCTACCTTAGGGTGACATTCTTCGGCTATGATTTTCAACTCTTGATGTTTATTCTCTCTTGGCCTTTTGTCTGTTTATATAATTTAGGTTTTTGAGGCTTTAAGAGAATTTAATCCGTATACTCCGTTATAGTGTATAATTATTGTGGAACTTCGTTTCCTATTCGTTCATTTGTTAGTAACTATAAGAAATGTCTAATTTGTCTGTTTGGTCTGTCTTGCAGATCTGCATGTTTTCAATTGAAACGTCATCTCATTATCTACGCTGGAGACATGCAGATTTTCTTAACTGCAAACATTAATCATAAGACACGAAGCGAAATTGAATGGCATGTTTCATTCTTTTTACCAATTGTTGACCCAGATGTGCTTGCCAATATCCTGCAATAAATAAACAGAACATAATAACAAAATATTTTATTAGGACATATTTGTAGCAGAAGAAAAAAAGAGATGGGACAGACAACACACAAAGCGCATGCAAACCATGCTTCATCGCCAGATGTATATCATGTTATCCACTCTCCAATTCGGTATGTTTTGTCGGTTTTACTTTATTAGAACTTTGAAAGAAAATGGGGGTTGGGTAGGTAAAGTTTGAGTTCGGTCAGAACGCGACAAATTATAGTAAAGAGAAAGTTGTAAGACTATTACAACATTAACGTACCTTGCAAAAGTCCCAACTTCGTCCAAACTTTGCTCCAATCAAAGATTTCTTAAATTATACAATAACAAAAGATGAGGAAAATCTACCACCAAACTGAAGATTCATTTGAACAGCATAAACTTGGACAGGAGTGAAAATAGTCTTTTGTATGTTGCCAAGATATGTATACCCAGTCATGATATGATTGCAGGCATGAAAGAAGTCATCAGTACGTCGGGTACAAGTTGTCCGATAAAGTACATATATCCTTACAAATGAAGTTGCTTTGTTTTTAAGACATTAATCTACGATGGCAAATGTGCAGTCAAAATAAAAGAACTTTATAACTATGACACGTCCAAGAGGTTTCTATAAAAAAGAGATGCGTGACAGTAACAGATAAAATTGCTCCAGCCTTTCATGTTTAATTATAATGTTTATCGTGTTTCAAAACATAAGACAACAAACAAACTCGTTCTGTTCGATGAGAGAAATAGGCACACCAAAGAAAATAAAGGTTTCGAAGAAAAAAAAAACCATTTCTTCGCACGTTTTCATTTGTTTAACTAATTCATTGTTTTTCAATATGTCTTATCTTTCTTGTTTAATTAAATACTTAGATTTTGTTGTCGAACTGATTGTAATAGCAGTGGCTATAGCAGAGGCAACATCTGCATCAATTGGTGCAACAGTAATAGACGTTGTACATGTAGACGATGTTGTTCCTGTAGTAGTAATAGTACGAGTAGTTGTAGTAGTAGCATTAGTAGTAATTGCTGCTAATGTTGTTCTGAAGGTAATGGTTGTTGCATCTGTTGTTTTATTGTTGTTCTTGTGGATGTTATGGAGGGTGTGTTAGCAGTTGACTTATGCTTGCTGTTCTTCTGGGAAATCCTCAGTCACATTCCATGACTTGAAAGACTTTTTACAATAAATGATTCTCTCCATGTATATTCGTACATTCCTTGTTAACGCACACACGCACTACATATATATATAACACATAACATATATATATATATATATACATATATATATATATATATATATATATATATATATATATATATATATATATATATATTCATACACATATACATACACACACACTGGAATGTCAGCCGTTAGCTTTACCTGATGTTACTTTGCACTAATTAGTACCTAATTCTGTTTAGAGGTTTATGAAGCTATAAAGAGCTTCTTAAATGAGTTATGGTTCTTGGCAGAGACTGTTAGGCAAAATATTTGTATTGTCAGTACAACATCAGTAAACGTATTACCGAATCCCGGCATTCCGGTGTCAAAGTATGAAATTTCGGGTTATTTAGGGTTGCCTCATAGCAATGCAAGCTCCTTTAATTGCTGAGAGGGATGAAAAAACTGCGCTTCCAATGCTACACGGTGTTTTGATGCAAGACACCCATTGCTTGCTGAACATGATGCATAGTAGTCACATTAATAATAATAATAATAATAACTGACAAATATTAAAAATACTAGCAGTAAAATAATATTCCATATTATGCACTCTACTTTTAATTTTGATTCTTTCTTTTTTCAAGTTGGCCGAGGAATTTAAATAATCATTTCATAGTGTTTAAACAAAATAAATGATTGAAAGAAAGTGAAACAAAATCTACATTGTCCACCAATCCGCCCTGCTGATATTAGATGTATGTTGATGAGGGGACTACGCAATTGTTTTCACGTAGGTCTCATAATTATTTCTCTTATCTGAAAAAAGTTTCCTGCTGTGTTCGCTAATATCGATGTAGCTCTATTTATAGTAACTTGTATCAAGCGAATATTTAAACATATGCTAGCAAATAACAACATTTCATGACATGTGAATATAGAAATTTTAAACAAGGGTTAAATTTTATGACATGTGAATATAGAAATTTTAAACAAGCTAAATTTCATTACATGTGATATTGAAATTTTTAAAAAGGGTTAAGTGTCAAAGACATGAAATTCGTGTTCTACGGTTTCATGCTAACTGCAAATAGCTGGGAAATGGGCAATGGTTAAAATATGGATATAACGTTATTTTACTGGATGAAAATTCGGGTATAGTTGGTTAAAATGCATTATATAATTTTCTTAAAAATATATTAAAACTGAATAATGTATGTAACATAACCGAAATAAAACAATTTTTGTTCAGTAAATCTATATCCAACAAGGTATGAATCTTTATATGGCTTGAGTATCAAGAACAGAATACGGAATGTGACAAATGTCTCCTTATCTGTTGTTTAAGTACTGATCCTGACCAAGATATCTAAGAAATTGAACCATGCAAAATTATCCCTAGGCTAGATCCGTAAAGCGGCTTATTGTTTACAAGTCCGGTGATATTAGTTACGAATCCTGTGATAGAGATTATTAGTACAGTACTATAGGTTAGGGGTACTGTAATATAGTTTAAGAGTACGGCAATATAGGGTACTGTGATATACATTAGGAATACTGAGATACTGATTTGGAGTACTATGATGTACAATAAGAGTATTGTTATAAAGAGTCGGCATTGTGATATATTTTAGAAGTGAATATAAACTATGAGTGATGGGATATAGGCATGGATTACTGTGATATAGCTTAAGAATGCTTAGACATAGGTTATGAGTGCTGATATATGCTTTAGAGTCCCGTGGAATGCTTTGATATACATCATGAGTACTGTGGTATAGATTAGGAGTACTGTGCTTTTTGTGAACTGTGATATAGATTTAGAGTGCTTTGATATTGATCAGGAGTACTGGAATATAGACCAGGAGTACTGGAATATAGACCAGGAGTACTGGAATATAGAATAGGAGTACTAGAATATAGACCTGAAGTACTGGAATATAGAATAGAAGTACTGGAATAAAGACCAGGAGTACTGGAATATAGAATAGAAGTACTGGAATATAGACCAGGAGTACTGGAATATAGAATAGAAGTACTGGAATATAGACCTGAAGTACTGGAATATAGAATAGGAGTACTGGAATATAGACCAGGAGTACTGGAATATAGAATAGAAGTACTGGAATATAGACCTGGAGTAGTCTGATATAGATTGTGAATTCACGTTTCCTTATAGATATCAATTATCGTGGTTTAGCACACACAAAAAAGGCCATTTCGTTTGGTACATATTGTTTCCTCTGACAAAACCCATCTATGACAGATTTTGTCCCAACATATTAAGACAATCCAAATTCGAGGTAGACGAGAAATTCGTAATTGCTATAATGAATGCTATCTCATAACACCCATACTTTACAACTTTTAAAATTCGATACAGTTTATCTTTGAAAATTATTTCTACTCTCGTTTTTATCTCTGAAGAGGCCCTCTCGGTTATGTAGAAAATAAATGTATATTACGTTAGTCCAATGTCCAGATCTGAGAAAATTCATAGGTCAGTCTTAAACACGACTGATTGTAAGGGAAATAAAACCAGCTAAACCATAGGTATTTTCAAGTGGTCAGGGGAAAGGATTGCAATAGTTAGCTAACGGTACCATCAGGATTTGGAAAAGACGTTAAATGGTCCACCTAGGACCTTAACAATGTTCAAGTGGTCTGCTAGAAAACCTTAGAGAACCACTGAGTAACACCTTAATCTCTAACTCGATTTTATTTTCGGTATGGAAATTCTTGAAGCAAACATATTTTAAAAAAGGTTATAACATATCACTCTCTCAAAGATCAATTCTGCAAATGTACTATCCATACTAGTTGTAAACGGTGAGGTAAGTCAGGGGGATGAAAATATTTTAACAAAGAACTTAGTATCATCCTATTCCTGTATCATCTACCTAACAGGACCCAGTATTGTATTATGTATCTACCTAGTCTGACCCAATTTTGTATTATGTATCTAACTTGTCTGACCAAATTTTGTATTATGTACCTAATTTGTCTGACCCAATTTTAGATTATGTATCTAATTTGTCTGACCCAACTTTGTATTATGTATCTAACTTGTCTGACCCAATTTTTTATTATTTATCTAATTTGTCTGACCAAATTTTTATTATGTATCTAATTTGTCTGACCCAATTTTAGATTATGTATCTAATTTGTCTGACCCAATTTTTTATTAGGTATCTAATTTGTCTGACCCAATTTTAGATTATGTATCTAATTTGTCTGACCCAATTTTGTATTATGTATCTAACTTGTCTGACCCAATTTTGTATTATGTATCTAACTTGTCTGACCCAATTTTTGTATTATGTATCTAACTTGTCTGACCCAATTTTTTATTATGTATCTAATTTGTCTGACCCAATTTTAGATCATGTGTCTAATTTGTCTGACCCAATTTTGTATTATGTATCTAACTTGTCTGACCCAGTTTTGTATTATGTATCTAATTTGTCTGACCCAATTTTTTATTATTTATCTTCAAGCAAACGGTCTAATTTGTGATTTACGGATTATTAAAATTCTATTTGCATCTTCCATTAATTCAAATTAATATTTTGTAAGTTCTCAATTAGGAGACACACGCATCTAAAATAAAGTATGTCAGTAAAATTGAAAATATGTTTGTAAGAGCATGAACGTGTGATGTTTTGTACGCAAAGGAATAAAATACTTTGCATTTAGCCATAATTCAGGATTTAATAAGAATTAATTAAAGTTGTTTTATGAGGGACAAATAAGTGCATTTATTATTATCTATCAATTTTCTACCGAAGAGATAGCCAGAATTTTTAAAGTCAAAAACTCAAGGATTCTTGGTTACAACTGAACAACTGTGAACACCTATGTCGTAGCCTCACTTGACATACAACTGGTAGTGAGCAGCGTTCTCTTTATCTCTGTATCAACAAGTTCCAGCAATCAGGCCCGGCCCTAGGGAAAGGCGAACGAGACAACCGCCTTGGACCCCGCGCTTCTCCGCAATGCAGTTTGTTTGCTTGGAGCCCCGCGCTCATCGCTTGCACATCCTAGGGCCGGGCATGCCAGCAATTGCTAAATCCCGCTGTCAATAACTGTCAAAATACTGATGACATTCCCATGCCAATTGACCTTATTCGAGACGATAGATCGCTTCGCCTACCAAATCACGTGACTTAACCTCCGACAAACATGCAGTATTTGGCAAAGAAATATGTTTCATTTTAAGTGATATGTTTATTTAATGTGATTTGTATTATTCTTACAAATATAAAATTACAAAGTTGCATTAATTATACTGCAGTAGACAATATTTATATACGTTGTTCAAGTTCGCACATTAATAAACTAAGTGTTTTATTTCAGTAAATAATAACAATCAATTGTAAAGCTGTTTAAGAACTTATTCATATGAAAGAAAACTTGCTCCAAAAGATGCTGATGTATTTAGAACATAATGTTATCCTTGTTAATTTTATCTGACTTATGTTTATGCTGCCTTGGAAGTATATGACTTAAAAATTGATAACAAAATCGTAA
>JAECUM010075084.1:0-10785 GCA_016617855.1 Megalonaias nervosa | reverse complement strand
TCAGAATGGAATAATTATTTTACTATCTTATATCCCATTTATGTATCAATACACAGTTGATGGATAAACAGATTATTTGTCATCAGCTGGCCCTGGACATATATCATCGGGTTAATAACTACATTGGGATAGTGTCCAGATATATTATTTGGACTACTGTGGGACAGATAAATGACCCCTGATGAATCTCTCACTTGATACCTCAGATTACTGCAAATTCAGAGCAAGGGAGTGTGACCAGCCCGATTTGTGAATTACCATCTCATATAAGGGTGTTAGTCCTGCAACAATCTCTTAAAATGGAATGATCCTGTGCATTCTGCACGGTTGGCACATTAATCCATTGTTCAATGTTCAGACGAAGCCATTTTCTGCACAATCACGTGTCCAGCTTTTAGTATATGTGCCCAGAAATAATAAAAACAAACTGCAGATTTAGTGAATTTGATGCATTTGATGCATAACCGAAACTTTCTAGGTCACCAGTTAAAATTTCTTCATATTTCACTATGCAACCAAACGAGTGAAACAGTAGCAAAAGATGAAAAAGGAAATTTAAAAAGAAATTGTCAACTATGCACCAATACACAATAAAAATCAGGAAAGAAAACACCCTCAATATATGCAATTAATTAATTTATGAGAAGCATGAATTACCAAAGAATTCGATAGCAACACCAGTTCTAGTTCTACTGCGCGAATCACTTTATTTCACTTATCACAGACGAATCTTTTATGCCAGCACATGCTGTCGGAAAAAGGGTGCAAATTCACATATAAAACACGTGTACCACAAATTCTTATCAGAACGGTTCTAAGGGATATGTATAATTCTTCTCTACAGAGAGTACATATGGAAGAACACATAACATAGGAGAAGACAAACAGATCTACGAGACAAATTTGAATGCGGATAAAACTCGGTGAATCAAGGCACATGCAACCTTGTCAGGAAGGAAAACGAGCACACAAACTGGCAAAAATGCTAATAAGTGCAATGTCATTAGTTACTGAACCATTTGAGATGGTTAGTACGCATATTTTATTTCCATTGCCCCTATGTCAATTATTATACAATACATATGTTCTGGTGTTTAAATAGTATCTCATGCAATATTTGGAACTGATTCTGTTGAGAAAACATTGAAACATCAACTATTGTCATTGCATTTTCCATACTTTGCTTGCCAACAGAGAAAAATATTATTTTATCAAATATTGTGCAGGCAGCGTGTGATATCTTTGGTACACTGAAAACTCAGCGAACAATGTATGGGGCAAAGTAAGTAATTTAAGTTGAACATACTAAATTCATTGTCTAAATATTTATAAGATAACGAGGAACAGTAGGATCAATATATCCTTTATACACAATTTATTTACAACACTAGCCTATCATCTAACAGTACAGACAATACAACATTATATTTAGTATATGATCAACACCCAAAGCTAGAATTGGGCTTTGCAGTTCAAATGCGATACCTATTTCGGCAAACGTTTTTGTATATAGAATGTCTGGAATTGGCTAGAAAACATTGAAAACATGAAACATATGAGGATCATCGAATAACCTCTTTTGTGAACAACATGTATACATAGACACTTTGTCTAAATAGCTTGTTTATGTAAGTAGAATGTTCTAGAAACAAACTTGTTTAAAATTTGATGTGATTTTCCATTAGGATGATTCATCTCTATGCCGAGTGGGGAAGTGCATATATAGGGGACTTGGCAAGCAAATAATTCGTCCCCATCTTAAGATCAGTTTCTGGAATCCAGTTGTTATCAGAGCTTTTAGTTGTGTTCAAACATATTTCGAAATTAGTTAATTATTTAAATTATTCGTTGGAATCACTACATTGCTCATTGATGTTTGATTAACACATTACTTTGGAATTATTCTGAACTCTGGATTGCGTTATAGTGATAATCAGACATTCAAGACTATCGAAATTGAGCCAGAACATTCTGTATCTTTAGACTTGTGACAGGACATTTAGGATTATTTGGGATTTAAATCACAATACTGTAAGTAATTCTTAAATTTTCACTTTGTAACGTAGAGAAATAAATTGTTGATTTTACTTGAATTGTTGGTTTCACTTATTTCTGTTACTTAATTTAAGACCTAGAGTCGTAACAATATGCTTCGACTGACAACAATGAGCTCACCTGTTTCGCCTATTGATCCAACAATGTCAGCAGACACAGAAATTCTTTTGGACAAGGCAAATGAAGCTACAAGGTAATACCATATTCCGTGCCAATATCAATGATAAAGTTCGAAAAGAAAAAACAACTTCTCAGGAAGAGGCATAGAGATGACAACTGGCAATAAAGGGCTAACTGGTTAAGCTTTAATCCCAAATTAATTCTTCGGTAATTTTACAGACCTCGCCCCAAACAGTCAAACATATAAACACAATTCACAAAAAGATCCCGAAATGCAAACACAGATAAACGAAGTAGAACTATTATTTGCTTCATTAGCATAAGACACAGTACATAACGTCCAGATAAAGTAGTGCATACAGTGTTTGCTGAAATATTAAATTCAAATTTACACTATTGTTTTATGACAATTCATATTTATTTCTGTCGTCTTTTTCATTGTATTATATTGCAGAATATTCGTCTTTTATTAAAGTGACTTTAATATTTAAATCAGTTCTTGACTGGAGATGACAAGGTTTTAAGCTTCCCAGGAAACACTGATGAGGAATTGACATAATTGTTTTGGTCAAGATCAATCTCTTTTATTTTGTGGTTTTTATGAAGTCAGGTTCCTGGAGATAAAGGGATAGAATATTATTTGCACAGTCATAAGTTAAGGACACTTTCTTTTTGTAGTTAGGTCATATGACTGATTTAGTGATTGAAGATAGGCAGAAAATGTATATGAAATAAAGTCCACAACTGTGAAGTTTATATTGGCAAAGACATTTTTATCCCTTTCTGCCGGTAGAATAAACAGTTTTTGTATATTGTTTGACAGCAGTATCACTGAATAATATCCTCCTTGAACAATTACAGTAATTTAGCATTTTATCTTTTTCATGAATTTATTATGTCAATAATAAAGAATTATTTCCATCATGCACACAAACAAAATTTTCCATGATGTGCAGAATATCCTTTTTGTTTTTAAAATTTGTGACACCTATTGGAGAAAATTAAAACCATCCAAGCATGGATTAGATTATCACCCTATTAATTCATCCATATTATTTAGAGTAAGAGCATGGCTCACTTTATTTAATAGCAGTTGTTGTATTAAAGTCATTTTGCACTATTAATCAAATGCATATTTCTATTACTGATTATGTTTCATTTCTCTCATGAGTGTTAAAATTAGAGACCTTAACATCCGTACCAGATCTCTACCGAACATAAAATGACTAGCTAAAAAAATTGAACTTGTTCTCCTGAGATCAAATTGAATATACCATGTTACTGTGCTGAACAGCCAGAATAGAGTTATGAATAAAGTCGAGAATCAGCAATAAAGATTTATCCGCAAGAACACGTGTATTAGAAACTGATTCCTAAATTAAGCTTATGTAAATCTCTAACAGGGACACCACAATATTTCTACCAATATCATTGTAATAGTAGTTCAATCTTGATTGCTAGATCACGTCTTGCTGTTATCAGCAGAAAATTCGGTTCATGATTCGTAATGGCTTCGCAACCAGTAATGATCCGGTTTTCTGATGCTGAAAACTTGACGTGATCTGGCAATCAAACTCACATTACTTTGATAATAATAAATGTTTCCTTTAAGAGAGGTGTAAACATTTATTTAGTTTAATGATTCAAGCATGAACCGTTAAAACACAAAATTAACTCGCAGTCAGTGAGGCATTAAATACATGTCACAGTGACCCACTTTTGGGATGACTGTGTTGTAATCCTCAAGATATACCCCCACCCCATCTTTACCAAGTTTCGTGATTTGATATATAACAGTATTATCCCACAGAGATTTCTAGGAATGTGATTGGTCAATATATAATGCATAGGATACTATATCTGTGGTTCTCATGGAATGAACGAAGTTTGGACGATTTGTGGAGGGAGGGGCTATGAAAATCCCATGATTTTTATTCATGGGTTGTATGAAAAGCGTCAATAGCAACGGCATAAATATAGAGAAAATATCCGCCTTTAATGTATCGATTCGAAAGCGATAAATTTTCTTCCAATTTGATTGGTCATGCCCTTTTGAACACTTTTTGTATATACCTGAATGAACCGAAAATAAATGTACAGTAATTTAGTCCCGTCCACCGATCCTACTTTTCCAATATTCTCATATGAATTCAATATGTGTAAAATGTTTGCAAGCTACATTGACGTACTGCTGCTGTACATCAAGATCTAGAGCAGTAGTTCTTTAGACATGTGTTGCAACTCCAAACTTGGTCCTAATGCTGTTTTGAGTAGATCGTCGAGATCACCTTTAATAATTTGAAATTTCTGCCCTAGTGGTTTTTTTTGGGGAAAAAAAAACTTTTTGAACTTTGAAGAAATGAAATTTCATTTTGCCATCGGTCCTACCGAGACACGAATATAAAAATGATGCATGCCAATGCAAATCAACAAATGCATCACATTACAACCAACAAGTTTTCAAACTTTGCAAAGTGGGAAGCTTGTTCATACAACTGATTTATGTGGAATTTTCGCTTCAAATTAATACGCACAAAGTTATTGTAAATTTACATACAAATTTATAAATGCAATGATTCTGTTTTCAAAGAGGTCTTCGTCTATCATCTTCAAGGATTGTAGTACCTTTTACAATACATGCATCTTCTGGTTCCGTTTTATCCACACTGATGATGACCGTCTCGCTTATGCCTGGTTTCAGTGACATTGGAAGCTTGACTGCACTGTCAGTAGTATTTATGGATGTGTTGATTTCATGTTCAGCCGAAACCACTATCTGCTCATCTTTCATCAAATTCAATTTCTGAGTGTAATGGCCATCTCTGGACAATGACGCTGAAATTATTGATGTGTATTACATAACAGCACATTAATTACTTTGAACAAATTAAATTTCAGTTCACCCTCAACCTTACCCAAACATGAGTATAAAGATGATGCATACCAATGAATGCTTAACTTCTAGGTCTAGATGTAAAGTACGATTCCTACCAAAAAGAGATGGATTGTTCTCTTGAATGATGTACTAGAACCTATTTTCTGATAGTTCTATTCTGACTGTTGAACGAAGCTTCCAAAACATAACCAAGAAAACAGCCTTTGCTTACAGTATCAAAACGTTACTTCAGTATTCTAAATGGCCTGGATCTTAGGGTCAGAATAGACATTGTACAAGAATATAACCAATTCCAGTCAGATGGAATAAGGCTGATTCATTATCAATTTTTGATACCAATAGAAGAGAGGTTTATATCGTTCAAAATTATTATTGTAATAAAAGGCTTTGAACTATTGTTGTAATGTATAAGCACTCAGTGTGTCGTTGTTGCATAAGAACAGGACGTACAATCACTTTTCGGGACATTTTCCAGATTAAGTTCATAGTTGATTATTGTTTCCAGCTCTTTTATGATGAATATTTCTCCTCCTTTGCCAATCTCTTCTAGAGCATACACAAGGACATATAACGACTGTGGAAGTTTTTGATGAATTGTTTTCACGAGCTTCTTCGCCATCTTCAGCCTTTTCCCCCAGCTATGAAATATATCTTCATACTCGTCAACAGATAAGATGTTCTCTTGCATAAAGAAATCAATTATATATTGAGGTGAGAGGTCATGTATCAGTAAGCTTTCTATCTTTGGCCAAACTTTCAAAATAACGCTTTCATTCCACGTCCGCATGCATGGTCTTTCTGTAAAGAAAATCAAATGAACACACATATAGCAGCAAAATCATCAGAAAACTTAAGACACCAAAAGGATATATATTTAAAACTACAACTTCATTTTCATATCCAGTATTGCGAATTAAGTCAAAAAAAATCCTAGAATTACAGACACAAGTCCTAATAATTTAAAGTTCTCTATAAACATTAGTGGAAATCCAAGTTAAGCCCAACGCTGAAAGTGTTGACGTGTCTGTGGTGGCCTGTATTGTGTTGTGCCATTATTCTTTGGCTGAAAAGCAGTAATGTAATTTTGGGTTTTAATTCACCATAAATCTCAGTGAATGTCTCTGTCCAGGAATATTGTTTTAGTGAGAGCTCTGTATGAACTAAGGAACAAAACATTAATACAAGTTTATTCTGCTAACTATTAAGCACACACCTATAATCTTTCCAGTAGCAAGATATATACTCTTCTACTCGAACTCAGGTCACAATTAACAATTTCTCTAAAAAATTAGAAAATAACTTACTACAACGTTCTTCATTTTTACAAAATACAATTTTAGTTATTATTAGAAAGTCTGTTACTAACATTATAATATATAACCTGGACAATGTCAGGTACACCAGGTAAATTTAAGGGGAATTCCGATAACATAGCCCCAGACCCAAATAAACATATTTACATCTTTTAATAATGATTCTGATATTAAACCCATACACAAAAAAAATATTTTAGCTATGCATCAGTTGTTTACAAAATAAAATAATTAAATCAATAATTCAGGTCAAGTAGAAAATAATCTTCATTTTGGACAAGGTTAAGTCCTACATATCATGTTTACTGCAACAGCATATGATATAAAAAGTATAAAAGTACCAACATACAGTGTAAATTAAATATACATAACACTTCACCTCATAACAAAGACAAATTTATGCAATAAAGACTTTTTTTTTACTATTTACTACCATACATGTGATAACAAAATTAAATAAGATGAAATCTTACGAATGTCACAAAGTATATATGAAACGGTACAATATTTCTATACAAGTGAAAATGCACCAGCTATTAAACTAGCTTTCGCATAATGTCAATACTATATTCCTGCAACATGAAGCTCCAGCATATACTGAATATCTTTTTCATTCCTGTTTGAGAAGGTTCATCCTGTACCGATATTGTTTCACAGGTGTGCAGTCTAAAATTTCAATGTCATGGTGGATTTTATTTGTTCGTGTAGGAACACCTGGAAATAAATGCTCGTATTCAGTTAATAGCTGTTTAGTTCCTTCTTTTCTTGTTGCTACAGATGTGAAAGTCTCCGATACAGATTATTCATAAGATATATATAAGCGTGTATATTGGGGAGAGGGAGATTTGTTAATTCAACAGGAAATCAATATATTAATATATTAATACTTTAGTAAAGCAAATTTGCATCATCATAATGGAAGCTACTCAGTTAAGTACATTATACCTCCAAACTATTTTTGAAATAAAATAATTTTGACGTCATCATATCAATTACCCTGGTACATCATTGTTAATGAGGCAAGATATAAACAACTTCTTTACATCTATATGCAACAGTTGTATACAAAATGCATGTTTGCAAGACCAACAAAACTATTCGACACCCTTCACAGCCTAAAGATGACCATCAACGTGTAACGATGCCCTATTCTTTCTCGGTTCTTAATAAAGTGAACTCTATCCCCCTGCAAAACATATTAGGGAAAACAAAGTGTCCCAAATAATGGTTGGATTGCGAGTCTTTTTATGATGATAGTGTTCTTATGTACAATTTAAATCGTGAGTCTTTTGACTATGGGGTGGCGAGGGATCATATTCTTGTGCTCAATTAGAAAGTGACCCAGCACCATTCCGGTGGCCTAAGTAGTTAGAGCGTTTCGCCTCAGATGCGTGAAGTTGCGGGTTCGAACCCCGGCAGTCATACCAAAGACTTATAAATATGGTACAAGCATGGCGCTCAGTATTAAGAGGTTAGTGTTAGGACTGGTTGGCCTGGTGTCAAGATAATGTGACTGGATGGGACATGATGTCACATGTCAGCGGCATGATGCCCCATGTGCTAGACATCATTATTGACTCCCACACTGCAGAAATCGTAGCGATATGACTCAAACTGCAAAAGCTACGTTAAAAAATTGAGAGCAAAGGAAAAAAACACCAACGTGACCCCCATAAGGGAAGAACCTGAGGTCATTTGAGAATGCCATTATATTTTTATGCACGTCGTGACACACTCTTTAAGAAACAGAGCCATGACTGAAGATATCCGGAGTTTATTTAACATGACTCTGTTCTGCGACTTGCATGGCCCAATGAAGTATGGAAACGGCATACCTAGTGGTATCATTACTCCTTATAAAGGATGGAACTTTGGAGATCATTTGTCTGTGTCAGCCATATTCTTGTGTACTTTCTGACTGAAAACATATGAAACAGACTCCCTATTCAAGAAACCCTTGGTTTATTTATTGTTCTATGCCAAGAGTATAATTACTGTGATTATATTACTTTAACTTCCTTTAATTGGAAAGGAGCAAAATAACCACATGTTGTTTAGCAGTATAATACCTGAAAGATGCATCACAGCATCACGAGACTTTATTTCTAATAACACAATTTATTCAGACCAAGAGTTTATATAAGAACTTAGAGGGGATAATAGTCTAATTGTTCTTGACATGTACACCCCATTCTCATCCATCTTGTGCTAAAATAACTTTTCTCATCTCAATTTGGTGGTCTCAGACAGTCCAAGTCAATTTGTCCACGTGCTAGGTACTACTTCAAAACAAAAAGAAAAGAAAATTTTGTAGTCATCTGCTGTGCCTGACATAGTTGTTCTAAAAACAATCAACAACAACAACTGATATATAACACAAAAACAACCAATTAACAACTTAAGGTCTCTCCATCTTTGGGAACACACCATACAAAACATTTTGAGAGAGACAGACACACGCACATGCAGTTGAGCTATTTTGGTATTATGCTAGAAACTAGTTACTGCTCTGGTGGCCTAGTGGTTAGAGCATCCTTCTCGGATGCGGGAGGTCGTGGGTTCGATCCCCGGCAGAGTCATACCAAAGACTTACAAAAATGGCACTAACACCTGCCTCGCTTGGCGCTCAGCATTAAGAGGTTAGTGTTAGGACTGGTTGGCCTGGTGTCAGGATAATGTGACTGGGTGGGACATCATGCTACATGTCTGCAGCATGATGCTCCAGTGCTAGATATCATTGTAAACTGCCACACTGCAGACATCGTAGCGATATGACTGAAAAATTGTTAAGCTACATTAAAAATCCAAATCACATCACACTAGAAACTATTTCGTTCCACACAGCATGGTCAATTTTATCCTATCTGTAAGCCTAACTCAGCAAATG
The DNA here is from genome assembly GCA_016617855.1 of Megalonaias nervosa. NCBI lineage: Eukaryota > Metazoa > Mollusca > Bivalvia > Unionida > Unionidae > Megalonaias > Megalonaias nervosa. Next base: position 1,514 of record JAECUM010075084.1, on the reverse strand, counting down.
ATTAGGTCAGAGCCATTAAATGTAGCTAAAAGTATCTAACTAGTTTCAAATACTTCATGCGAAAAGGATTATATACAGTTAGCTACATTTAATGATGCTGATCTAAAAATTTACTGACCTACAAATAGGATAAAATTTGCAATACTGTGTTGAACAAACTATAACAGAAAACACTGATCCATGCACACAGATTTTACATATCACTGACTACAAAATGAAAAGTACAAACTCTCTCAACAGCTACCGTGAAGATGGCAACATCTTGAAATGTGTTTTGTCATACCCGCATTCTTCAAACTTTGTCAAACACCCCCCCCAATGGCCCAGTTGAATTAAACATTGTAAACGAATGAAAATTCCTGCACTTTCCAATCAATATGGTTCATTCTTCAGTTCACAAGCTATTCCACAAGAAGAGTTCAATGTATCGTTTTCATTGAACATATAATAGCAAGACTTGCCATATCTCCAAGAAAGAAAATATCATTTTCCAAAAATATCATGAATTAGAAATCTCTTCCATCACTACACACTTTGAAACTGAACGACAATCTATACCCAGAAAATATTGTTCTGTTGCTTACCATAAAACATTTTCCAAATTAGTCTCGTTCGGAGACAAATAATAAAACCCCATCACAGGAATTTCCTTTTCTCTGTCTAAATCCCAACATAGATTCTATTTGTATCTGCATCATAACTTGATCTCTAACTCTTCCGCAGGAAACAGCTGAGAGTGCTCAAAAGCATATTGTCAAAATGTTCTGACATTCAAACTTCTGTTTATCTTAGAATGGAAACTAATGTGCTTTCAAACATTGGGTTCGATGCTATCTTGGGAACCTATATCAATTATCAAAAGCTGTAAAAATTGTATTAATTAGTTCCAATTTAGTAAGCCACTCCTATTACCCAAGTATGTAAAATGAGAGGGATCAAAATTCATTTTGCTTTGACCTGCGCATTTCGTCTATTATATGTTCTACCAATGTATTTTTGAGCCTATGTGTTTGAAGGTAAAATCTGGATGCATCAGAATTAGTATGGTCAAAATATTTACAAACCCCATTCACTGGCACTGTAGATGTCAGCCCTAACAGTGTGTCCCTACCTCCATGACGTTTGTTGCAGGCATCCGGTATTTTAATCTCACGTTATCAAGATAGAACCTGGAGGTTGCTGTTATCTGTACCCTTAGACTTTTGATCCCACACTTATATACGTTTTTATATTGTCCCATGTGTGAGATATCATTTAAATTTATGACGGTATATACAGCAGGACTCATGTTATCATGCAGATACCGTTATTTCCTTTTCAAGTCATCCTAGTTTAACTTTTGACCTTTTCCACTCAAATTCAAACATATTTATTCTTATCGATAAGACCAAGCAATCGACAGTCTTGCATAGCAACCTGTGAGTTAATTTGCTATTGCTTAGACCAAAGAAGAAGGCAGGTCCAGAGTAATTTCGGTAGAGCCACACATTATATGGAAAATATATGGTGATCGT
>JAECUM010075077.1:0-16562 GCA_016617855.1 Megalonaias nervosa | reverse complement strand
TGCCTAAATCTAACTCTAGTATCACCACAAAAATGAGAGAGGAAAAAATGCACAAAGAATAGACTGAGACTTAGTTATAAAGTCCTTCAGCGCCTGTGGACCTCGCTTTGAATTGCTGACGCATGCGTGAAAAACAGCATCACCCCAAGGCGAGAGCGTCGTGTCGCAGCGGTATAGCAAGAACTGACAATTGCGTGGGTCAGTTAAAGCAGCTAAATACAAAGGTGTTCTTTTCTGATCCTGATTAAAACTATAAAAAAATGAGTCTTCTGAAGTATTTAATTGATTAGTAGAAGAGGGATTATACTGACCGTCTCGATAAGGAGGTTAGTCAAAATAAAATTATTAATAAGTAGCACGGAGCCCGATAATCCGACTGAATAAAATGTGGACGCTCCAAGACGAATCGTGTCTTCATCAAGTTGTTCTCCGTCACCAGTCATATCAGAAAGAAAATAAGACGGAGAGCAACTTCTTGGTCTAAAGTTCTAGATCGAACCATTTAGACTCGAAACTATGAGGAAATTTTCTGCATCTTCCGTATCAAATTATTGTATGTCGCCATGAAGAAAATCAGGCAACTATTTGTTGCTTTTAGTGTTATTATTACTGACGTTGTTGTTGTAATATATAGAGCCAACTGGACTGGTGGACATTCTTTTGGATAATGGTGATTCCAATATATGAAACAAACCACAAAGATACATCAATTATTCTTTCTACTTTTGAATCAACATACATAAATATATGTCACAAGAGACCTAGATGTGCCCCTTATGTTTATATATATATATATATATATATATATATATATATATATATATATATATATATATATATACAAGGTTATATATATGAGGGGTACATTAGCTGAGCGGACGACGTATTGGCTGAGGGCGCGATTGGGGTAAACAGTAATACCAAACTGGCCTCAGCTGTTTTCTAACTGGCAACCCGGTGAACCGAGCAATGGATATAACGGCGAGAATTGTATGGTGATACTAAATAACGGGCTGTGGAGTGACTGGAGATGAAATACTCCTGTTCATTACATCTGTGAAACAGACAGGCAGTTTTTTTAAGCTGATTTTGCTTCCATTATCTCTTTTAATAGATTTCTGTTTTCGTCTCTCACCCTATAATGAGGTAGACTTTACTATTATTCCATTGAAATGATCCTTCGGGATCTTTGAAAGATTCAATGTAGGGGGTGGGGAGAAGAGTCAGGCCACCCTTCCACCAATAAAACAAATCAGCTCAAAACAACCAGAACGTTTCCATGACCAAGTTTTCTGTACAGATAGATGGTTAAAATCATTCCCTGGAAACTATTAAAATGCAAGAGTTTCCTGGGGCTTCGCCTCCTGGACCCCAACATGGGATTCCATCCCCACAGACTCCTTGACTACTTGTTCAGGCCACTCCCATCCCAAACGAAATGGGTTCCTCCCCTGAATGTAATTCAAGTCGATCTTCTTATAATCAGATCTGATTGGCACTGATAAAGGTTGATGTTTTTTGTGACCTTTGGAATCACCCGTCCACTTACGTTTAGTAACCTATCAGATAAAACCTTCCATCTTATGTTAGAGAATGTTAGCGTTAGAACCGTTATATTCCGAATTACGTTATCCACTTTCATATATATTAATGCAGCAGTTTGATTGGTTAATGGAAAAGTCAATAGAACATGAGCTCGCATTGACGTACGTCAGATCTCTTTACGATGGAGATCTCGATTTTTATCAGATTAAGTACTATATATATATATATATATATATATATATATATATATATATATATATATATATATATATATGTTGAGGACATTTGTTTGAAACGAGTGATTAGCTTATATATTTCACAAAGGGGGTGAAAATTCAATATTTGTAATACACAGAACATTTATTTCAAAAACGTTAAAAATACGTTTTATTAGCTATGTTAGATAACATTGACATTTTTAATTGTACATCGTTCATTACCTCCATTAACTGACAATTGACCATTCCAAGATGTTATACTTTCGTACTATCCTGATTTTTAAAAAATCACCTCGTTATTCTTTACGTCCAGTGGGTATTTCAAGCCCATGCCAACTGTCCCTTAACCGCGGGAGAATAACCTTATTAATATTTGCTTGTGCACTGGTTTCAATCAGGTGACCAAGTAGCGAAGGTCAGCTTCTTCTAAACCGTTGGAAAATGTTACAGTTATTTATTACTGAAGCTATTCTGATTACAACACAAAGACTTTCTCATTCACATCCTTTACCTCAGGCAATAAATATCAGAAACACCAACATTAAATTCACACAGTCAGTACGAAACCTAGGTTATACTCTCGACAGTACTCCCTCATTGCACCAACATGTCATGAACATATGCAAGGCTGCATATCTTGAGCTGAGACGCATCAGCTCCATTCGCAAGTATCTTTCAGTTGATGCCACTAAAACACTTGTGTGTTCCTTAGTACTTTCAAGACTGGATTATTGAAACTCAATTCTGTCTGGTTCGTCTCAATATCTACTCCAGAAAGTTCAAAAAGTTCAAAACACAGCTTCTCGGATCATCCTTAGAGTACCACGATCAGAGCACGCCTCCTCCCTGTTCTGTACCCTACACTGGCTATCCATACGATCCAGAATTAAACACAAAATTTCTTCTCTGTGCTACGTTTCACTGACGGGCTCCTGTCCAACATACCTATCTGACCTCACCCATGTCTACACACCAGCAAGATACTTACGTTCCTCTTCTGACACTCGTATTCTCATTATTCCCACTATGAAAATGAAATCATATGGACAATGTTCTTTTGCATACCAGGGCCCAGCAACGTGGAACGAATTGCCCACTGAACTTAGACACAAAGACACAGTGATCTCATTCAAGAGCGCTCTTAAAACCCACCTATTTCAACTGCAAGAACAGACTTAAAGACCTAATAATGTTTCCTTACCTTGAGTATTTACAGCATGTTTTCTGTTTTCTAATTTCGTGGTGTTTGTTTTTATTTTTGTAATCATATCATTATATATGTTTTTTAAGTGTTGTCAAATGTTGTAAAGCGCTTAGAGCTTCTAAAGATTAGGCGCTATACAAAGTCCTCATTATTATTATTATTATTATTGTTGTTGTTGTTGTTGTTGTTAGGATTTACGGTACTCATTCAGCAAACACAATGATATTAATAATTCAATAACTTCAAATTTCGGAATGATCATAATCAAACCTATATTTATCAATGTAGACACATCCATGATGATAGCTTATGTGTACAGAACACCATGAGCCACGTCATTTTTTCGGATCTACATGTGTTTGAAATATATATTTTCAATTCCGCACCGAAGACACGGGGTGCTAATTTCAGCAATGGGTTTTCCAAACTCAGGGTTGTAAAAGGACTGAAATTCCATCAATAGATCACTATCTCTGTTTTTTAAGTTACAACTAGAATAAGCTCTCAAAAGATTCTTTTACTAAAATGTTACTTTTATTATCAACCAATCCTGACCAGCCAAACCGATATATCCTCTATTTTGTGTTCATCCACAGATTGGTTCCCATTCTTCCATATAATAATAGTACGTGATTACTTTGAAGCAATCGAGTGTGAATGAGTTTCTGAGCTAATCCAATGACCACTATATAACTGTTTCTCACCCATGCGACAGAGAACTCTAGCTATTTTACCAACCTTACATTTTTTTAAATTTCAGTCTAGTTGTCCCAGTCCGGTTGTCTCAGTTCATGCTATAAGAACTAATTTTAAAAAGAAGAAAACCCTGCTTTCTTCTGCTGTTCCTGAGGGAGTTGTTACAAAATCAAACAGCAACAACAACAGATACATTACAAAAAGTAATTGAGTCATAAAGTAACTTAAAGTTTCTCCAACTTTGATAACACGCCATAAAAAAAATTTTGAGAAGGCAGACACACGCTCACGAAGTTGAGCTATTAGGTATTATGCTAGAAACTACAAACTGCACTGCGAATTTTGTCCTATGTGTAACTCAGCAAATGTTCAGGTCAGCGTAATTAAATGCAGCCAAAAGTATATAATTAGTTTTAAATGCTTCGTGTGAAACGAATTAGGTACTTTTAGCTAGATTTAATGGCGCTGACCTGAACATTTACTGAGCTACAGATAGGATAAAATTTGCGATGCGATGTGGAACGAACTATAACAAAAAGCACTGTTTCAGATACACAGGCTATACACATCACTGACTACAAAAATCCAGACTCTCTCAAGATCACCTGCAAAGCCTTCAACAACTAGACATGTGTTGTCATACCTGCGTTCTTCAAACTTTGTTAAACACCCCCAACCAGCCCCATTTCAATCAAACGTACTAAACAAAAAAAACAAAAAAACTTCCTGCACGTACCAATTAAAATGGTTCATTCATCAGTCTACACGCTATTCCACGAGATGTTCATGTGGCGTATAATTGTACCAGTAATAACAAAACTTGCCATATTTCCAGGACATAAAATATACATTTCCAACAATATCATGAGTTAGAAAGCTCCTCACTTCGTTAGAGCTGTGTACTTTCCTACCATAGAACTTTTTCCAAATTAAAACTGATGAAAGTTTAAAGATATCGGTATAAAATATATTAATTACTTATTGGGTTTTTTCATATGATATCCATCAGTTAATGTGATAACAAAGTAATAACATCAAATGATTTTATGTTTCTATTTTCTAATGCGTATAACTTGTGTAATCAAAGTCGACAGGGTACCACATTGCCCACAAAATGATATTCGAATTAATGCGCGTTTACAAAAATAAAAGTATAAAGGGAGATGTTGATTAATATATCCTAATTATTGACTTTTTGTTACGCAATGCATACAACATATTAAATTAAATTGTTTTACTGGTAATCTTTTATAAATTGAAATAATATACAAATAGTCATCAAAAAGAAGTGTCATAATCCAGATCTGATAGTTAATACAAAATAAACATTTCCAGTAGAATGGTGGGTGCGACAAGCATCAGTACATACTGGTTTTATTTATATTGTTCAAATTTAACACTATCAGCGTGCAAGAATATGTTTTAGGTTACTCTCACAAGCATGACATTAAAGGGATTGTTTATATAGTTTTAAAGAGTTGTCAAAATGTATGATGAAAAGCATTTCAGCTTTAAATCAGTAGGATATGGTATGAAATTTCTGCTAAATGTACGATTGTAAAGTGGTCTGCTGTGGAGAAACCGAATTTACTCGTTGAGACCAAAAAGGTAGTCTTCATTTTTTTCGATTTACGGTTAATATAAATGTTGATGCATCAGTATATGTTTGGTTGCAAGCAGAAAGAAATGAATGGAATGGATATGTAATACATATAACCTTGACAACACGAACTTCCTATATAGTGCGCGTGCTCTGTGTTGCTATTCACTACCAGTTAAGGAAGTATACATGATGATTGTGCGCTGTAGATTTTGGTTTAATATCCATCCAAATTTCTCTTTTTCGGGTAAGAAAATCTTTTTATATCAGGAGAGGTCATACTGACTTCAAAAGATGAAATTAGCGAGATATATGCTAAATAAGTAGTATGCCGGACGCTATCAGTGTATCTGTATATGCCATTTTGTAAGTAATATTCCGGACGCTATCAGCGTATCCGTGTATGCCACTTTGTAAACTTATGTGTCTAATCAGGCTTGATAAATGCCTTGCTCATTCCAAACAGATGACGCCACCATGTCGTTGCGAAGGATTTTGTGTCAGACAAAATTATTTCGGATCTTTGTTCATCGTAGGGAAGCAAACCAATGAATTTACTTTACTTTTTATGTAAATGCGGGTTCTTTTACACACCACACGAATAAACCTGTTTTACTTGTCCTATATTGTGATCAATAACTAGCAAATGAATGACGTAATGATAAAACTCCGTTAAAACTGACTTGGAGCAAACGAAGTATGAAATAATTGCCTCCCGCTAATCACGACATATCTATTTGCAAGTCTCCGTAATCGAGACGTGAAATTCACGAACGCTTGTTCCGTGTTTTTCTTCTTTATAAACTTTTGTAAATCAAATCTTAATCTAATTTCACAAGTTGAAACCCACTTTTAAGCAATAATCTCGATATTAATGATCTCAACATCTTATTTTACTTTTAGAACACCAGAAGTCGTTGGATGATTAAAATATACCCAGTTGCCATGGTATCGATCTTTTGTACGCTGCGTGAGAGCGCCATTATTAAATAAAGGAAAATCTGCATTAGGATTCAGAACTTGCTAATGTACCAGAAAAGATTCATAACGAGAAACAGTATTAATAATCCCGGTTTCTAAAAGAATTTAATATGGTACACAATTATCACCGACAAGCCATGTGCTCTCTCTCTCTCTCTCTCTCTCTCTCTCTCTCTCTGTACAATCGTTGCAAGTTACGGGCGAAAATCCGTGACAAGACGTGCGTAGGGGATTTTCGCCTGTGTCATGCAGCGTTGACTCAAGTTCCATCATTAATAGTAAAATTTACAGACACACGGATCAACGGAGAGAGAGAGAGAGAGAGAGAGAGAGAGAGAGAGAGAGAGAGAGATTTTGGTTTTAAAAGTAGCTTTAACAGTTTAAGGTAATGTCTTGGACTGGAGCACCATGTTTCAGACATGTAGCATCATGTCCCACCCAATTACATTATCCTGACACCAGGCCAACCAGTTGTAACACTAACCTCTTAATGCTGAGCGCCAAGCAATGAAGCTGCTAATACCATATTTATACGTCTTTAGCATGACTTGGCCGGGAAGAGAGATGGAGGATAAAAACAATCTTATGGTCGGTAGCGATGTTAATTAAAGCATATTAATGACTTAGATCAACTGTAAATAGATTTAAATGTTTTAATTAGAATCTAGTTGTTTCTTCGTTTAGCTTAGTCTATTTTCCACATCGTTTCAATATACACGACGATAACTAAATAGCTGCGCGTTCAGCATTCAAGAAGTTATCGATGCTTTGTTTAAGGTACTTATGTTTAAATCACAGTATTTATTTAATCAATATGAACGGAAATAGAAAAAAAAATAAGGAAAAAGCAACTTATCAATTTGCAAAGACGATTGTGAATAACCGCAATAGGTACATAACTACACTTTTTAGCGGAAAAACTAGGCTGGGATATGAAGGGTTCACTCACCCTGTCAAGACAGTTTCATGTAATCAGTCTTAAATCCATTGGAAATGCAAGTATTTGCATTTGTATGTGACGTAAATAGAAGTCTTTTGGTGAAAATCATACGTCAGTATAACTTTGCGTTCACGAGGGATTCACACATTTTCCAAGATGGTTGCAGTAGCAGCCATATTGGATCTAAGATCAACACTATTTTCATGTAGGACCAATTAGACGTTATATGAAGTCTTTTGGTTACAACCCCATGTCGATAGGACCATCCAAGCAGGAGGAGTAGCGATAGCAAATGTTTCAAGATGACCGTTGTGGTGGCCATATTAGATGCGCAAGTACCACCCGTTGCCTTTAGGATTAGCTAGATCATGAGATAAACATGTGTGAAAAGTTTGATGGAAATCCACCAGGTATATTGGGTGTAGTTGCGGTTACAAACTTGTTTTTAAGGACAGACTAACGACGGACAACGGACCATCTCATAAGCTCTTCTGGTACATGGGAAGTATAGTTAAACATTAATTGTGACAAGAAAGGTACATAAAGACATCAGCTTCTCTCTCTCTCTCTCTCTCTCTCTCTCTCTCTCTCTCTCTCTCTCTCTCTCTCTCTCTCTCGTAGATTTCTGACGTGGACTTTAGAGGGATTAAATTTAACTCTGTAATTCAATAAGTTCCACGACATGACAGCTTATTCGACGTAAGGAATAATATGACGACAACCTCCTCATTTACTATAGGTAAAGACGACGAATCCTGTCCCTGAGAACAGTTAGGTGCACCTAACACATCCAAGATGATTTTCGCCGTGGACTGGGCAGATCAAAGAGAGCAGATTGGCTTTTACTGAACGTTGTGATGAAGGTCCAAAGAATAAAGCCAAAGATTACACATTAATATCTGTACCTACTCGAGTGCAGTAAATGATGACGATTTATAGATTACATTAAAAGATGACAATATCGCGTATTTTCATCAACTCTAATATCACGACGGTTAAAAGTAGGCATGAAAGAAGTATCTGATTATTTGATTAATATACAAATTAGTATTCGGCTGAATTTAGAGTACAACTTACAAATATCGTAAGCTTTAAAAGATCAATCTACAACGATTCCAATAAAAAATTAAATAAAGTTCCATTTAACACTGCATGGTGGCTCAGTATATGAAGTAGCTTTAGCGGACTCAGCCATAGGAGTGAAGCAAAATTAACATAAATTTGAAATCGTTCTTACATTTGGAACAACGTTTGAAAATATCGAAGATAAAATTACCTGTTTTGATCAATGTACTGTCAGTTTTGTTAATAGACAATTTAAAAGGAGCGAAGTACTTTCAGGATATTAAATTTAATTGCTGTTAGGAGATAAATAACAGTATTTAACACACAACTAACAGCGAGTCTGACAGTCAATTTGCCTACATTACATAAATCAATTATGGCTGTAGACTGAAGAAAGATAATAAAATACAGTGAATTAAATAAATGGTTGACAGAACAGACTACCTACACAATGCAGAATCAAACGACGGAAGATGATTCCCTTCATAATAGTTTGTCAATCACGCTCATGACCAGTAGCAGGCATATACAGGTGAAATGCGAACACATAAAACGACAGAACCGAACAGAATTGTATTAACTTGATTTAAGCAAAAGGCACATAGTAATTACAATACACAATGCACATAACATACATTATGCATAAATGGATGAATAAATCATTAGTGGTGACAAAATGCTATGTTCATACAAATCGAGAGAGAGAGGAGACGCGGTGGATAGGGAAAACTAGACAGTGGGATAAGATAATCTATGTTGGATTGCATTATACACATATTTACCTATGTATTTTTTTAAAGATTTTTAATCTTCATTATAAATAATTGTTCTGATTTATACACACCAGGTTTCCACCAATACAAAAAAAATGAGATTTTCTAAGTGAAAGGTGTATAGGACAGGTTAGAGTAAAATGGTATTCGTCTTCGACATCATTATTTGTATTAAGATAATATTTCCTTTCATGCCTGTTGTTTCCTAAATGTCTACAACTACTGATACTTAATTAGTGTAATGAAACCTTTCATTTACTTAGGGACTTTCCGTGACTGGCATGAACAAATGATCTAAAATAAGAAGCGAGTTACAAGAGATCTTTATACATATATGACTTTTCAATGCAACTGCAGAACTTGAAAAAAATGAAACATGTCTTGTAGTTTTTAATTAAAAGGCTATAAAAGATATCTGGGCTGAATTTGATTAATATCAATATTCTCCAAAGCCTGATATCTGTAACATCTTTTTTACATTAGAAAACCAGTTTTATAATTGTTTTCATTGTGATCGGCAGGCATAAATTGGTATTTTTGAGAGGAATACAATTGTCCGTGCTTAGCAATTTGAACCAGGACTTAATGATATGCGCATATCTAAGTAGGTAAAGTGGATTCGTCCAATTCTCCAAACACAAACATTTTATTCGTAGATTAAGATCTAATAAACACTTGGAATAAGTTATATGCACCGGTTCTATATTTTCAGCTTTCAAAAATCCAGTAAGACAAACTATGAGACATCGGAATCAATGAAATCGCACATTATATTAACTGAATATTGTAGGTTATTAGCATTGTTCAAATGCATGTCTATTGCTTCGGCAACAGTATCTGTGACATAACGAAACAATCCTCTGATGGCAAAAGCAAGTCCTCAATAATTAAAATTATCCTTAATGTCTAGAGACACATCTCTGTACTTAAATAAAATATCTATTCTAACTCTTTTGCTAAAACTCATGACATTTGTTTTATCAATATTTACAATATTGTACAGCATGCACGTAAATCATGTAAGGGTGCTTGGAATCAATTTGTTGTCTCTGACATTCTTACCGTATTTTCCCATTATTACTACTTTTAGCTATCGACTTGTCCTTTTAAATAATCAAATGCTTTTCTATAATCAATAAAGGCGGAAATAATAAGCGTTCTCTTTTCATCGACAAATTTCTTACTCGCAAAATATAATACGTAAGTGGACATAGTAGTGTACTTCTGTTATTCTTAAAAACCAAACTGTGTATTAGTAGTAATGTTATAGTTAATTGCCCAGCAGGAGAGTCTTTGATTTAATATGCTTGTAAAAATGCTCTTATACAGCAAACCAATGCTATCTCTCTATTATTGTTTGCATCAGATAGGTCTCCTATTTCTTAAAAAAAAGTGTTACAATAAGACCTTTGCTCCATTTTGATTGCTGAGTGCTAATAAATATCATAATAAAACGTTGCAGCGTGTACTTTGCTGAAAGTGGTAATGACTCAATAATTTATTAATTCAAAATTGTGTCAAGACCTGGTGCTCTATTATTGTTTGCATTTATACAGTTGAACTAAGTTCTTTTATTGTAATTGGAGTATACAGCAAATACTCAAATCTACCTATGTCGTGTATCTTTATACTCTGCTCTAATTAACCAACATGTATTTCGGGTAAGGATTTTGCAAGTTTCTGAAAATGCTCATAAAGGTCACAACAATCATTCGTATATTACTGGAACGTTTCAGGCATTTAAACTGATTCCAGAACTCACGTGGATTTCCTTTTCGTAAATCATGCAACCTTTGCCCTCTGGATCTTTTATTACACTAATTTACAAGTACGGAATAACTTTTTGTATTCTTTTTTCTTTCTTAAATAATATTTCTTTTATTTACATCGGATCTAAAAGAAACCAATTAGCATTGTCTTTAATACGATCATTAACTTTAACATCCTGAAAAGGCACAGGTCTTTTCACACTTTCGATTTGCCTTTTTTGTAATTAATACCGTCAAGGTTTCCGCGTTTTCATCGAGTATGCTTTGGTCTGCGAGTCCAATAGTATTAACATTAAAGTAGTCTTCCAATTCCTCAATGTCTTGCTGCACATCAGTAGAAAACGCAATTTTAAAATCAGGATTCCATTGATGTTGTAGTATTATCAAATTCATGTAATTCTGTTAATTATTTGTGGTTTTTAACGAGAAAGAGAATGGAATATGATTTGAAAATTCTGTAAATATATGAACTTTGACGGTATTAATAAAGGTGCAATTATTCTCATTAGTCAAGACGCTTTGAAATGTACTTTCTCCACTTCAGTTGTATAAAAATATATATTCACCCTTACTGCATCATCACCTAATCTACTTTAAGCTATACGTATACCAGTACTTTTACTTAAGTCAAGTACGTGATTTTAAAAACTGTTTTGATCATCAATAGCACGTAGAATTGAAGGTTAGTAGAAAATACCTTATCATGTGATATCCCGAGGTCAATGATTTTGCCGACGGATCACTAAAACCAGCCGTCACTAATCCACTGGAGCAGCGAAAATTACTTCCTCTCGCTATCATAACAGCTAAGCAGTGTTTGTGAGTCGTTATTACCTTTACTGGCTAATCGATTTGCTTATTGCATTCATTGCGTACCTACCAACGTCGTGCATTGGACGAAGTACAATAAATGCTAGAGGCTCAAATGGGTGTGTTAAGCTACTCATCTACTCATCAAGAAAACTGTGATTATTGTCAAAACCCTTGCCTGTTGTACTGGCACTAAGCACTGATTTCATTACTAATGATAAGAAAAGGTAAATGGTCTTGGGTTCGTACTGACCAATCAGAAAAGGTTACATTATCCGACTCAAGGAATAATCCCGAATTATACTGAACAATGTGTTTTAATATTTATATCGTTGTTGGTAAATATTCAACGCATTGTGCAGTGAGAATAGTAAACATATGTAAGTATTTACATGGAACGCAGCTGCTGTAGAAACGGCAGAAATTAGATGATGACAAGTGAGAGAGCGATTGCAAAAAAGAGAAAGCTCCAGAAATGCTGGAAATATGGACACAAGTGGCTGAAGTATGACTTTTAGGACGCTGTGATGTTGTGGTTGTTGTTGTTATAGGGTTTAACGCCATTTTTCAGCACAAGATAGGCTATACATGGCGGCCAGTATTAATGGTGGAGGAAGAACCCTGGAAAACCCCGAGAAGAACCACCCACCCACGAGAAGCTACTGGCAGACTTTCTCACGTACCCACGTTAGCCGAACCTGGACTCGAACTCACGCAAACAGAGGTGAGATGGCAGTGATCCGTAGCGATCAGCGCTTTAGACCACTCGGCCACTCGGGGCCCCCTGTGATGTTGTGCACTTTCTGAACTGAATATTAAGAGAAATAAGAAAATGCGGTCGGTACTGCGTTATTGAGTTTTCTTTGTGAAATATCATTGTTGTTGTTGGAATTAATGCTAATGAAAAATTGTTGAATTAGAAAAATAACTGGCTTCTGTTTCATTTTAACAGTATCAGTGAGATTTAGGCAGACTCGGTATTTAATATTTCGTGATCCTTTGGATTAGTTTAAAAATTTTAATTTCGACCCCTGTCACCCGCTACTATATCATTTTTCTGTAATACGTGTAATGTTTGACTTATATATGTAGTCTACCAAGCAAATCGAAATTACTAAACTTTATGTAAACTTTATGTAAAAGTGGAATATAAACATTCAAACATAAATATCATCATCAAAACCAAAACAATCCTTTTCTAACCTTAACCCAACAATGCATTCAAAATGACTTTGAAGATCTTGTATGACTGGAATATGATTTGAAAATTACCAATGATAAGAAAAGGTAAATGGAACTTTGTTTAATTCTTGTTTCTATTAAAGTCGCATTTGGAAAGAAATTCATTCAAATTATTTGTTTCCTTTTCCCTTTTGTAAGCCCTGTTACATCCTACGTCAACATGTTAACCGTCCATATTTCTCATTGTTCGGCTGTTCTGAATGCATTTCTTATTGACCATTTGTTCCGGTCATCATCATCAGTGTAAACGTCGTGCTGGGTATGTTTGTTGCGTCATTTGCCAATCTCCTTACTGATGTTCCCTTTGTTTATCAATGTTTTCTCATTTGAACCCACGTTAGTTACCTTTCTTCCATTTATGAATACTGTTTCCGATATCAGATTCAGCCTTCTTTGGTTTTTAAAATATCGGTAATAGATTAATGTGTTTTCTATACATTTCTTGGTGAAAGGTCAGTCTGAAAGGTGTCTCCTGAAGATGACCAGCATTTGTTCTCACTTTTTTCTATATGCGGAAAGTATACAAACTTTGCGACGATAGGATCAATCTCTGTCGGTGTAAATTTCCCGAGTCGATGCGCTCGGTGTCATTTTATTTCTGTTGTTGTTTTCGACCATAAGATTTATTTCGCAGAATTCCACACAGTTCTCCTCTTTTCCTTCATGGATATTAAAAATAAAAAATTATCCCGCATTGACTGACACTAAAAGTTAATGACCAGACGGATTAATTGACAATCGAGGGATGTGATCTGCTTCATGTCTTTAACTATGGTAGTCTGAATTTTTCTTATATCTTCCAATATATCAAAGTCAAACTGACTAATTTTCCTCAATGGCCCGAACTCAGTTGTCAAGTGTAGAAACTGACACTTTGATTCTGTCCACTTTTAGCTGAATGTTGTCTGATTTCTTTAATCTTTCTTCTGTTCGACACCATTTCAGTAAACTTTGCTCAGATGTTTTACTGATCACCGATCCACCTTATCTTTGCGATTATATACGTGTACATGGTACATTTGATCGATCAGCACGTGTGGATGAATGTATCAGTAACTATAGATGATAGTAATACCGTAGAATGCATCGTCTGGGTGGGGTGGGGGATATGCTGGCAGGGAGTATTGTGGGTCATTGATTATTAGAGATAACTGCACTATTTCGTTCTTGTTGGTTGGAAACCCTGTGGGGGATATCTGATCTTGCGTTTTGTGAGTGGTTTTCTCCACACCGTCTTGCTTTTTTCAGGCTTCATAAGTTTACTGCTAATGATGTACTATTAATTAATTATTTGCTCAAGAAAAAAAGATTTTCAGTGTTCTGTGAATATCCTCCATGAAATTTATCCTTAACTTTAGAAATGCAAATATTGTTCATACAGCCTTTACTTCAAGCATGTGCAATGCAACAATGGATACAATCACAGGTTTGCAGCGATAGGTGTTTTATCAAATTATTATTGGGCTAAATAAGTAAAATTGTAAACGATACTTGTAGAGAAAGTTCCAAAGAGCGGAAGCTGAAAAAGATATAGCATGATGAGGTAAACAAAAACAAAATGTATACTTCCTTACCTGCTGAGTCAAAATAACAACAACCCACCTCCAAAGAACACCCTATATATGTAATGGAAATGTTTATCAGAGCTCTAAATACCAGAAAAGGGGTTGACATTTTATCAACTTTAATCGATAATTTCAATTACACTCGGTTGAAGTACGCAAACGTAAAAAACTTACAAGAAACAGATCGAAAGAATGGATTAACCTGACAACATATATAGTTGGAATATCTAAATGTAAAATTGGTGAGATAGCCATAATTATCAAATTTTATATATAAAAAAAATAAAGAACACTCTTTCAAACTTTTCAGGCTAATTGTTTTAAACTCAAGAAAGTTTTGGTGATCCAGTCGTTTAAAAATTGGAAGATTTGAAGGGAGAGGCTTTAGAAGGGATGTTGTACGAAGAAAATAATTGGCCCTATATACAGCATATCACAAGATGATATAGATAATGTTCAAAAGATCTTGAACACCATACGAATGAAAGGCAAAAAGCTCGTAGACAAATTGCGGAAAACATTCCGAGTGTTCCATTGTTGCATCCTACACTACTGGTAGGTATTTTCATTAATTTACATCAACGAGATTAAATTGTTTTATTTCTGGGAAATCGAACACTACGGAGGTGTAAGAAAGAAGTACAAAGTAGACAAGTTTTGAACTGGGTGGAGGTTGATATGATAACAGTTTCAGGTGGTATGAATGTAACAGCAGCTGGATTGGGTATTCTTGAAATAGCTACAAGTGAAGATGTTCCTTTGGCTTTTAATAGGCCTGATTCAACAGTCTTAGAATTTGCTGCAAAAGCTTTCAATGAGAAGTTAATTTAAAATACAATTTTTAAAAATCATAAGATAGTAACTTCTACCAAAATAGGCTCTTCATAATAGTCCCATTATATCGTGTATACACCTTTGGGTCATGGATTTACGAGCCGACTGTTTGCTTTGATCATGTTCAGTGTTTGTTTCACTTCAGAGACTTGCGGGCAATTACCTGTAAAATAAAGTCGATGCCTCGCCAAAAATTCAACCTATTTACCTGCACTCTGTGGGTCTGTTTGATAAAGATATGCTTGTATGTTCGTAAATTTTATTTCACGATAAAAAGATGCATATGCCGACACTTTTTATATTCTGTCAGGAGATGATGAAAATCACAGCATATGATCAAAGCAAACATTCTGTTCCTAACAATAGATATGTGCCTCAAAGTACCCGGACGATATGACGGAACTGTGTTGATCAACCAGCAAGGGGCATCTTACAGAAATGGTAAATTTTTGCTATCATATGAATGCCGATTATTGTATGTATGTTGTTATGTGTTTATGGTTAAATGGATTAAAGGTTTATGCTTCAGATGGCAATCAAAGAGATGACGAAATGTGTTAAGATGATACTAGTGAATCTTCCAGGTGGATTAAGTATCGACAGGGTTGCTCCATACCTGCAACATTGTGCACAATATATAATTTGCTTACTGTTTCATTTATCGGCAGGCCATAACTTTGAATATTCGTTAGCAAACAGTTTAAAAAAGTTTAAATCAGGCGATAAAGTAAGATTTTTGCTTTTGAAGCTATCCAATCAGATACATATACGTCGCTGATCGAATCTATGGTCAATTCCCTGCATTCATAAAATGCGGAAACAGTGCTGATTATGACATATAGACGCTAATAAATTAATCCAGCACTTCAGAGAAAAGATATATGTTTATTTCATACACAAAATTACAAACGCGTTTTGTGTCTTGTCAACTTTAAAAACGAGTCTGAAAGAACTCGGTAACCTGCAGACTTCTCCTTGGCGTCATTCTGAAAGGAGTTATTTCCCCTGACTCATCACAAAACATGGATTTCTGTTCAGTTATGGTTTCCAAGCACTCGTACAATGCAGCGTTAGCCACATCGTTTCGCATGTCCTCGTTCGGTAACTATATAGGGTTAAACTCTATATTTAGTGGACATAAAATCTATAACACAGATGTTTGGGGGTTTTTTTAATTTGTATAAATTATTTAATAACGAATATGATCTTTTTTATGGTAACTGCATGGAGCATATGCCTATAGGTCCCCAGTTCATTTGCATAATTATTTAGTTAACCTTAGATGGAGAAGCGCTATTATTCTTAAATCACGTTTTAATA
>JAECUM010075060.1:0-12945 GCA_016617855.1 Megalonaias nervosa | reverse complement strand
AAACGTTGTACTGCTTACTCTAGAAAATTCATCTCTATATTTTAAGATCTGTTAATGCTAATGCACTCTGGACTAGTTCCAGCTCATTTTTCGAGCACATGGGTGCAGACGTTTTGATCAGCTGTCTTTCGTCAGAAGTACCTACTTGCTGTACAGTGGGTCAACTGTCCAAGACGGAATACAGCAGTGAATTACTAGCCTATCAAAATGAACATTTTCGAAATACTGGAACTGTTGTCGGCGATTCCTTTCACCGGCTACCGGATTCTGATAAAACCCCAGTAATATCAAGACTTTCCTTTTGCCAATACGAAATTCATATCTGATTTCAGTTACGTATAATCTCAGAAATATCTTCCTTACGTGTTGCCAAACTTCGCAATAGTGGTATATTTGATTTTGTCCGAAACGAGGTGGCATCTGCACGTCCTAACCATGTAAAATATGCTGGGATGGGGCTAGGGCGTGCCAACATAACGATATCACAGCAAGGATAGCGCTAGGGCATGCCAACATAACGATATCACAGCTGGGTGGGCTAGGGGGTGCCAACATAACGGTATTACAGCTGGGATGGGGCTAGGGGGTGCCAACATAACGATGTGACAGCTGGTATGGGGTAGGAGCCAACATAACGGTATCACAGCTGGGATGGGGCTAGGAGCCAACATAGCTATATCACAGCTAGATAAAATTAAGTTGACATGTAATATACCAGCTGTTCTATTTTCATTGTCGCGGTGCCCACGACAAACAATCATGATCTCTCTCTCTCTCTCTCTCTCACACACACACACACACACACACACACACACACACACACACACACACACAAATAACACAATATAATCTGATTCAAGCCTTCGAGTTCTACTGGTGATTATTTCTGGCTCAGCTAACGCACGGTACATTTAAGTATATAAGCATGGTTATCATTTTAGTCCTTACAAAAATTTACGCTAGGGCAGGTATCTCTGGCACGTGTGATCATTATAAGTGCATTTCTGGGTAATCGGTAATATAAACCAAATTAAGTATGCCGCAAAATATGATTTTTTTTAAGAGCGTTAACATCTTCGCTATTTACATCTTTGGTCTTAAAGCGAAAATACCATCGCCAACCGTGCTTTGATCAAATTGCATTATTATTTTTGGAAAATAACGTCTAGCTCCAGAGGACGTAACTCGATTTATTCAACACGCAGGTGTCTGCTGCCCCGTTTACATATCAGAAAAATCTCCACCTAACTTTTGGTCCCTACCTAAGTCTGGTCCTAGCTCAAATGTTTTATGTTGCACGCCGGTTTCATACGCTCATACCGAAGCGATAGTAATGCAAGGCATGCTTAGATAATTACAAAGAGGTCATAGAGCTCATTGCGGCCAATAATATGCAAAATAAGATACAACATTCTAGTAACACTTGATGATCCTCCTTTACATCTAAATGAATTAAAGATTGGTCTTGTTGAGTTGTGTCTGGAACAGACAAGGCCAGAATATTTTGCTGATGTTACTTTGTCTGTTCTGTTTTAATTTTTTTAAGTTAAAAACCTCATGCAACCAAGCAGAGCAAATTTGATCTGCGTTGCATACTCAAGACGAAGGTAATACGCCTTTATCAGAGTCTTTATTAGGTCATTCCTGAAATTATTTCGAAGATGAAAAATATTATTGCGCACAAACTCCGATGTAAAACAACCCAAAAAACAATTAAATCTACCATACCCCTAGATGGCCCAGGCCATATTCTCCTCTCCCTTAGAAGGGATGTGATGGGATGCGGCATAGGCGGTGGTATATTTTGGTAAGCATATTGCTCCCAAATCATCCAGCCAGACATTTAATTAAATATAGCGGAGGCTTCTTGCTTTTAGAAAGCCAATGCTCGTCGAAATTTAACAGCAGCTAAGGTGAAGGACCGCTGACGACCTTGCCTAACGACCGCCGTTGACCGGGAGCTGATCCATAACGACTGCAACAGATGTAGTGCATTTTTATACCTCACTATACAGTTTTGCTGTTGTTTTTGTTTTGATTTATATTTATCAGGCTTATTGCTCGATACAGGGAGAACAAGATCGTTGCCCAGTGCAAAAACCATGAAAAACACATGGACGTAGAGTACTCACTCTACCTACATATCCAAGTCAACAGTAGACACGCTGTTGACAAGTACCGCCTGTGCAATTCATATCATATCTGTATCTTTATTGCCTACAGGCTTTTTGGCCCTCCACCTGTCACTGTTGTAAATAAATAATAGAGTCAACATATTGTTAATAATCCAATATATATATATATATATATATATATATATATATATATATATATATATATATATATATATGTATGTGTATGATGCAGCAATACATACAAAGCTGAATGACAATTTAATGAAGAAACTAAAACTAAAATATATTAATTCAGCCTCAACGAGATAAACTATAAAAAAGAATAATTAATGATTCAGATTTCGAACTATTTTATGATTATAACTAAAAAATAAATCAATAAATTTTATTATGTTTTGTCTCATTCAAAATATTTTCTCCATATTTGTATCTATAATTATCATGACCTATTATGGCATGAGGTGATATTTGTCTTCGATTATATCTCTAAACCAGCATTTTCATTTTGTATACCTGTGTGTATTTGTCTTCGATTATATCGCTAAAGGAACATTATGGTATGAGGTGATATTTGTCTTCAATTACAAAGCTAAAGTAACATATTCATTTTGTATACTTGTGTGTTATTTGTGTTCGATCACATCGCTAAAGGAACATAAGTTTGTATACCTTTGTATGTGTGTGTGTGTGTGTGTGTGTGAGTGTGTGTGTGTTATTTGTCTTCGATTACTTCGCGAAAGCAACATATTCAGTTTGTATACCTTTCTGTGTTATTTATCTTCGATGGCATCGCTAAGGCAACATATTCAGTTTGTGTACCTATGTGTGTTATTTGTCTTCAGTTACGTAGCTAAAGCAAGATATTCAGTTTTTATACCTGAATGTGTGTTGCCTTCGATTACATCTCTAAAGCAACATGTTTAGCTTGAATACCTGTGTGTATGTTATTTGTCTTCGATTACATCACTAGAGTAACATATTCCGTTTATATAACTGTGTTCTATTTGTTTTCAATAACAACGCTAAAGAAACATATCCAGTTTGTATACCTTTGTGTTATTTGTATTCGACTACATCTCTAAAGCAACATTTTCAGTTTGTATACCTGTGTGTGTGTGTGTGTGTGTGTGTTATTTGTCTTCGATTACATCTCTAAAGCAACAAATTCAGTTTATGCACACGTGGCTTTGCCATCTTACCGTTTCTTTATGAAATTAGTGAGGTGATCTGAGCGTTATTCTTAATCTTTGATGGCAATATAGTCAAGGTACTCTTGATGTCTATTACATGAATGCAAAAATCTTACCATAGTACATTTTGGCAGTCTAAAAATCCAATCCTGTATATAAAAATCCCTAAAAGACACAACTGGATGACCGAAAAGATTCATACTGTTCTTTGATGAAAACGACTAACTGGTTAATTCACTGTCCTCTGCTTTTTGGTCTCACTGCACAGTTTTTTTGGCAAATTTTCATCCGACGATGACCTATTGCAGAAAAATTTATAATAATATTACATTAAAGATACAAATAAAAACTAATCAATGATTTTTGTTGAAAGGATACATGTAAGATTCTGACTGAGGTATTAAGGTTAATTCCTTATACAAGTGGTGGCTTTTATACTGAACCGATACTACCACCAACCCCTCTCTTTTACATTCATTTTTGACAGAAAAGAGCTATTTTGAACATTTTCCTGAGACAAGGCGGCTAAAAGAATCAGTATGTACCTTATTCATCTTTAAAGTTCACTAGTACTATAACAAATTAACATACCTTTCATCACCCCTCAACCATCTAGATTTTTTAGATATTTACCTCTGTAGCAGACACATGTAAATACGTAAGTCAAGTCGGCTGCTCATTTGCAGCCCAAGTTACGCATTTGATCTCTAATGCTAGTCTAACTGTGACAGGTAGTCACCATCAAGCCAACCCATTTTCAAGCCTAACTCAATGTAAATGTAAACCACATTACAGATTTAGATTGTGTGTGAATTTATAAATGCTAGGGTTGTGATAATTAGGCTCATGCCTTCTACCTTAAAAATTAGGGGGGTGTTAAAATGCGAAACTATCCAGTGAGACCTTTCGCAACAAATGGGAATATGGCAGTCGCGTTTTTCTCCCTCTTTCGGTCCGTATGTCACAAGATCATTTCTGCTTTTTAACTTTTTAGTCATTTTAGGATGACGAAATGAAACTTTGGGTACGTATACATCATTACATTGAAATGTGACGCGTTTCATATTTAGGGTCCTATCTTCAAAGTGAAAGTAGCAAGTCAATATTTTAAGTTTGTCCATTACATTTTCATTTCCGACCCAAAACTTTTAAGCCCATTGATATACTCTAAGTAAAACCGTTCGAAATAAGTAATGAAATTTGTAACACTTTTGTAACTTAACCATATGGTATATAGCATACGATTAAATGACTGTCGATAAACTTTCAAAGTGAAAAATATGAACTGCCGGTCTGATTCTCAATGGAATGAACTGTGCGGTAGTGATACAACGTTAGGCCAGGTCCTGCTTAACATCCTTGGTTTCTTTTTAATTTCTTAACACAAATCGTAGATATATGATGCAGAACTGCTGAAGGTAAGAACTGGTTCAATTCTTCGAGGTTTTGGTTTGCTGTTTCGTGACATTGTATTTAGCGGAACGAAAACAATTACTCTCATTACTTCACACATAACTATATGGTAGTTGTTGGATTGACGGCCACTCAAGTGCCATTGTTGATTTTGATGTCATTAACAAGACCCGAAAAATGTCTTGTACAGGGAAAGATCTGGGAATATCGTTGGAAGGGGGAGGGGAGCAAAACAAGTCTGCAAGGGAGCTGTGGAATGGAACTCATGATGGGAACCCCGGGCGATGTAGTTCACAGAACCACGTACATTTTAAGAGTTGCCAGGGCATAATTTGAGTCATCTATACAAAGCGTACTGTTACGTGTAGGATCGTACAAATGTAACAAAAGAAAAGAGTGAAGTCAATAAGCTTTGTAAATTTTAATAAAATAATTTATTTCCCTAGAAAACAAGGTAAAAATATGAATAGAACTTACGGTTTGTGAATACAATCCAAATATTAATCCTAGAATTGAAAAATATAAGTCCTATCACTAAACAGTTCTAACTGAATCCAGGTTCGAGTCTCGATGACGTTCCAATATGGAAGACGATGACGTCAGATGAGGTCGTTGTCCTGATGGCAACAATTCCTCGTTGAAACACAATTTATAATGTTCTCTTTAGAATTCCAGAATAAATTTCCACTGAATGTCTTTTTCCCAAAATTTTCATAAAGAAAAGCACTTTTGTTGTTTTTTAGAGAATTAAAATTATTAAATTCCAAAACATAGATGAACTTCAGAACAAGCTGGCAACAACAATAAAAACCTCTTGAGATCTCAAGGTTTAAAATACGACTGAACCAAGAAACACTGAGATTGAGAATTAAACCCTCAATTTTAGATCACATGGTGGCCCACGTGGTCACCTAGATGGAACAACGCAGTAAAAGCGCACAACCGATAGACACGTAAGCCTTGAAAGAACTTAACGAATCTTACTATAAGATTCAATTAAAAAAAAAAAAGTTGTTTACAAATTAGAGCTATCACGCAAGCAGAACATGACCTTGGTAATAACCAATCATTTTCGCTTAGTGTTTACAAAACGTCTCAACCAAGGTGAGCTAAAAATACTAATAATGTAATACCTTTTACGTTCAAATCAGGTCAAAACAGAGAAGTGATTTTTCGAAAATAGTCAAATCCCGTAAAAAGTATCATTATAATAAAATGTAATGAAACAAAAATAAAATTAAAAAAAAAATTAAAACTAACACACAAGTAATTTAATTACATATTCGTAACAGTACTATAAGAAACGTTGCGGTTGTTTCGGGCTCCCTCTCCCACCCCACCCCTCCGACCCAGCCATGTCTGGTATATGCTTGTATATTCCTTGAAATGTTTTCAGTGGATGATCGCACTATATTTAAATGTGTTATACCCACCAATCTTTTTCAAATAATGTAATATCTACACTCCAGCCTACTAATATTGGATCATTTATACCACATTTACTATTATCAGCACGGATCGTCTGCCTTGGTGTGTTCTTAAGAAAGTACTTACTTAGTACTCATTTCCTCACTATCGTATGACCAGTACTGTGTAAAAAGCGCCAATAAAAATCATCCAACTAAAAACAACATTTACTATTATTTTCACAAAGTAAGAAAATGTATTATATCAATATTCCATACACAATTATTCAGGGTGCTAAAAGCTAATTTTATTAGAGTTGTTTATTTTTCATTTTCGTCAAATAAACGTATTAATGCTTTTGCCTAAGCATCAATGATATACGTGTAACAGTTTTGTAAGGTGCAGTACAACTGGGACTATTTCTTAAAAACATGATATTTGGTTACCCTGTATTAACATTACCATCAAGTTTGCTACAGTAGAATGCTTGGTTATCCTGAGTTAACATTACCATCAGACTTGCTGCGGTAGAATGCATGGTTACCATGAATTAACATTACCATAAGACTTGCTGCAGTAGAATGAATGGTTACCCAGAATTAGCATCACTCTTGTTGCAGTAGAATGCTTGGTTGGTTTTCTTGAATTAGCACCACCCTTGTTGCAGTAAAATGCTTGGTTCCAAGAATTAGCATCACCCTTGTTGCAGTTGAATGCTTGGTTCCCATTATTAGCACCATCCTTGTTGCAGTAAAATGCTTGGTTCCCAGAATTAATATTACCATAAGACTTGCTACAGTATAACGCTTAGTTACCCAGAATTAGCATCGCCCTTGTTGCAGTAGAATGCTTGGTTCCCAGAAATAGCATCACCCTTGTTGCAGTAGAATGCTTAGTTCCCAGAATTAACATCATCCTTGTTGCAGTAGAATAACTGAGAGGAACCACATTTTCTAAGGCTTTTAATGCACATGACCTTGTTCGGCTTTTTAGAATTGTGTCTCTTTATTACGCACCTTTAACCGGAACTTTACTGTTTGTCAACAGTTCTATTAATTCATTAATTAGTTTCAATAAAGATATTGATTCATTGGTCAGTTGTCAATAAATATATTGATTTACTGGTTAGTTTTCAATAAAGATATTGATTCATTGGTCAGATGTCAATGAAGATGTTGATTCATTGGTTAGTTTTCAATAAAGATTGGTCAGTTGTCAATCAAGATATTAATTCATTGGTTAGTTTTCAATAAAGACATTGATTCATTGGTCGGTTGTCAGTAAAGATGTTGATTCATTACTTAGTTTTGAATAAAGATGTTGATTCATTGGTCAGATGTCAATAAAAGATATTGAGTCATTGGTTAGTTTTCAATAAAGATATTGATTCATTAGTTAGTTTTCAATAAAGATATTGATTCATTGGTTAGTTTTCAAATAAAGATGTAGATTCATTGGTCAGTTGTCAATAAAGATATTGATTCATTGGTCGGATGTCAATAAAGATGTTGATTCATTGGTTAGTTTTAAATGAAGTTTGGTTTGGTCAGTTTTCAATCAAGAAATTGATTCTTTGGTAAAATGTCAATAAAGATGTTGACTTATTGGTTAGTTTTCAATAAAGATATTGATTCGTTGATTAGATTTCAATAAAGATATTGAGTCATTGGTTAGTTTTCAATAAAGATGTTGATTCATTGGTCAGTGATCAATAAAGATGTTGATTGATTGGTTAGTTTTCAATAAAGATGTTGATTCATTGGTCAGTTGTCAATAAAGATGTTGATTCATTGGTTAGTTTTCACTAAATATATTGATTCATTGGTCAGTTGTCAATAAAGATGTTGATTCATTGGTCAGTGGTCAATAAAGATGTTGATTGATTGGTTAGTTTTCAATAAAGGTGTTGATTCATTAGTCAGTTGTCTATAAAGATGTTGATTCATTGGTTAGTTTTCAATAAAGGTATTGATTCATTGGTCAGTTGTCAATAAAGATATTGATTATTTGGTTAGTTTTCAATAAAGGTATTAATTCATTGGTTAGGTTTCAATAAAGACAAAAGTACTTTGTGGCTCACCCAGCTAATTCAGTTCATGCATGTAACGTCAATAAGACTTGAAACGTAGACGGTAAATTAATTACATTATCTGGCTTATTTATTGAATGCCATGATTTAAAAACAAAGTATCAGGTGGTGTTTGATATTTATCTTACAATATGTTGGAACCATACAAAACAATGCTTTAAATCAAAATCAGGACTATTTTAGAATGAGCCAACTATTAATAGAAGGCAAATGCCACATGCAATGTTGACACAAAGTCAAGTGAAATAAAATTTTATTGCAAAATATTATAATAGCCCAAGATGTTTGAGAGAAGATGGAAAACTGTGAGCCACAAACATTTTTTCTGTGCTTTAACCATGTATCTTGTGTTGGAAATGAAACTTCTTATTACCCTTTCACAATGGTAGATCCGAGGGGAGCTGCTTATTCCCCCTCCAGGTCCCGAACAACAATCGCAAGACAAATGAAAAATTTCCTTCAATACGTTTTCTGTAGAACTGGATGGTAAAAGAGTGCCCTCGAAACGTTCAAAATGCAGGAGCTTTCATTGGCTTCTCCCCGCCCCCCAACCAGCACCCACCATTATACAAACCCCTTGCCTATTCGTTTAGTCCTTCCCTCCCACCCACCCCCACCCCCAGACGATATTCATGGGTCAGCCTCTGGCATTCATTATGCTATGACACCACATTCAGAGTTTTTAAAACAAAATAATCACACTCGCACATTACAATGTCAGAACTAGATTCTAAATATTTAAGTTCCTTTGGATCTTGTTGAAAATTAAATAGAACCCTAATTAACCAATCTCGTGGTTCATTCTAACAAAATATCTAATACATAAAATACTTCAAATCTGATTATCCAAATATCAGATTATCCAAACCACTCTCACTGTGTTCACAGATAACCAATGTTCTACTGTACTGCCATCCAGTTTGCCTTACTTGTTAGCAAAGCATTAACCGTATCTGTAAACAATACAAATAAATCTAGATATGTATAGGTGACAATCGAGAGCAGGTCAATATAACACAACAAGAAGGAAACGTGTATAAGCTAAGAAATCACGTAATTTATCTTTCTGCACTCACCTTCGTATTCGTACAGTAATGGGTCCATGAGTGAAGTTGTTTACAAGTACATAACAGTTTCACACACAGTATGTGCCTGTTTTGATTCGCAAAGGTCACCTTGAATTGAGATGAATATCAATTTTGATAAAATCCTGATAAGCACCGTATTTAAAGCAAAAGCATGCAACGGACATTGTGTGTCAGTCTAATTACAATGTTACCTTATATTGCATGTGTCAAATCTGTTTATGATGTTACCCTCTACTGCGTATGTCAAATCTGTTTTTGATTCTACGTGAAGCGAGGCCCAGGGATTGGGGGTGGCTTTTGAAGGAAACCTTGTTTTGAGGGGATAAGTGTAGGTCTTTTGCGTTTCATATTTTCTATTTTTTTTAAAAAAAGAAATATGATTGTTATAGCCTGGTGAAAGCAGTGTGTCCTACTTACTCATTAATAAGCAAAATTCTGGCATGAAATATAGGTTTTAAAACCTACTATCACCACCAGCCACCCCCCATCCCCCAACACATTTTCTTGCATG
The DNA here is from genome assembly GCA_016617855.1 of Megalonaias nervosa. Taxonomy (NCBI): domain Eukaryota; kingdom Metazoa; phylum Mollusca; class Bivalvia; order Unionida; family Unionidae; genus Megalonaias; species Megalonaias nervosa. Next base: position 3,112 of record JAECUM010075060.1, on the reverse strand, counting down.
TCAACATTACTCGGCTAACGTGGGCACGTGAGAAAGCCTGCCAGTAGCTTCTCGTTCTTCCCGGGGTTTTCCAGGGTTTTTCCTCCACCAATTATGCTGGCCGCCATGTATAGCCTATATTGTGCTGAAAATGGCTTTAAACCCAACAACAACAACAACAACAACAATTGGTTCAAGTTAGTTGGATATTAACGCTCGTTATAAGAAGTGGTTCTTTAAGACAAACAAGAGTATTTGCTTTCATCACAGAAATTGATGAAATGCCTTTGAATTTAGTTACAAAATATTGTTACATTACACAGATTGTCAGAAAGATTCTGACGACATATTTAAAGGCACAGTTCGTTTTATACAAGGCCATTACAAGAAGGTTGGATAATGCACAACATCTGTTGAAAGCATCTTTTGAACCAAAAGCACTTGTTTCTGGACAAGTATTATCTCTGTACTTTAAAATAAAAACAAAATTATCAGTATCATGCATGCACATCTCTCTCTCTCTCTCTCTCTCTCTCTCTACACACACACACACACACACACTATATATATATATATATATATATATATATATATATATATATATATATATATATATATATATATATATGTATGTATTTGATACTGTAAAATCTTGGCAGTTTGCAAATACACAAACTATACGCATGCATAAGCATACGCACAAGGAAAATTGTTAGGATTTTTATAAAGGATAAATGTTTTCTTACAGTTTGGTTTACTAAGGATTCTTATATTTCTGTCTAATTAAGTAAGTACAATTATTTCTCAATTTCCCTTTATTCTCACTCAGCCAAATACATCTTAATGTTTTCTTCCTTCCTTCAGCAAATATTTTCCAGAATTTGTTGAGAATTTTAGTATAGATATCCCTCAAGTGTCATGTCCATTATGCATAGTTTAAAATCCTTGAGCATTCCAAGCAGATTGCCACTCATTTTTTTGGGGGAGTCAGGAGATTGACTGAAGGGCATCCCATGTAGATTTTCACTCATTTCTTGGAGTCAAAGGATTGACTGAAGGGCATCCCATGTACATTTCCACTCATTTCTTGGAGTCAAAGGATTGACTGAAGGGCATCCCATGTACATTTCCACTCATTTCTTAGAGTCAAAGGATTGACTGGCATCCCATGTAGATTTCCACTCGTTCTTGGAATCAAAGGATTGTTTGAAGGGCATCCCATGTAGATTTCCACTCGTTCTAAGAGTCAAAGGATTGTCTGAAGGGCATCCCGTGTAGATTTCTGCTCGTTTGGTAGGTCAAAGGATTGTCTGAAGGGCATCCCATCTTGATTTACACTCATTCTTAGAGTGAAAGGAATGTCTGAAGGGCATCCCAAGTAGATTTTCATTCACTAGGTTGAGTCAAAGGAACGTCTGAAGGGCATCCCAAGTAGATTTCCATTCATTGGGTAGAGTCAAGGATTGTCTGAAGGGCATCCCAAGCCGATTTCCACTCATATGGTAGAGTCCAAGGACTGTATGAAGGGCATCCCATGTAGATTTTCACTCAATTCTTATTGTCAAGGGATTGTCTGAAGGGCATCCCATGTAGATTTCCATTATTAGGGTAGAGTCCAAGAATTGTCTGAAGGGCATCCATAGCCGATTTCTACTCATATGGTAGAGTCCAAGGATTGTGCTACGTAGCCCCTACTTTGATGGGTGTGGGTTATAGTGGAATTTGGTTACCGTTATCTAGACGGTGATCGCCTTCGTTGTTATTGCTCGGATCGAGTAAATATCAATATAAAGTGTGAAACTTATAGGTGGAATAGATGCAGATCTGAGCAGATATATAAAACAGAATGACACGAGCCCCCGTACACGGAAAAAATAACAATTTAATCAGTTACAGAAACAACCGTGATAATGCATTACATTAGGAAGATACACTTCTTTTTGAAATAAATCATTCACCGAATTTCAAAACACAAATATACTTATATAAATAGCCGATCTGTTTTAAATGATAGAATTGGTTCATCATAGAATCGAGTGAACAATCGAAGTCATTGCCTTGTACAACTTCATAACCTGATTATTTCCGGTTCATTCCAAATTCACTGTGGCTGTTCTTTTTTGGTCCTTTCCACTTTTCTTTTCTCTTCTCCAAACTCTCTATTGTCTCGCCTCTTTCGGCCCTCGAACTTTGTGTGGGTAGGTGGATATGCAAGTACGTGATACGTAGATACTTCGATAGGTAGGTACGTGGATACGTCCCACGTCCCGTGGAGCTATTTCACCTTCCAAAAATAAACAAAGAAGCAGCCTAAATCTTCTGTCAGATATCCTACTGGGAATAGATCATTGCTCCCCCTCTCGTTATGTCAGATATCGTTCTATCGGAATTCAAACAGATACCAAAGGCTATCTGGTCAAGCCAAACATGGCAGACCATAAACAAACCTAGTTTCGTAAGATTAATATACTTGCTAACGGCTATTTCAACCTGACTCACATTATCATCACACGAGACATAACAGTTCCGTTCTCGTCTCAATTACACAAATGAATGAATGAAATTCATTACATGGATTAACTACGTTAATTGTAGCGAATACACACATTTAAGTCTCTAGCATATATGAAATCTCACTTCATGGTTTAACAACGTTAATTTCAGTCAATACGCACTCAAGTCTTTATCATACATGAAATCATCTAAGGTCGGTGAATTCACACAGATTCTCGTAACTCATATCAACTAAGGTAAGGCATGAAATTCCTAGATACATATTTGCCTATAACAATCAAGACGACACATTCAAACAATTCGTCAAATATAAAGAAGATCATTGTACGGATTCATATAGATGAACTCACACAGTTGTATTCATATCAAGAAAATTGATCTACGAATTTAAACAAATAAATTCATACAAATATAAGCAAATAAAACAAACAAATCGTTATATTGATATCAACGAATTACATGAGACTGGCGCAAAATACCTTGTGCTTTCAAGCTTCGCTCACTTCTACCGCCAAAATCGTGTCCGTTGACTTTCCATGCATCCGATCCCTTGGATAATTATTTTACGAGAGAATTTCTTCTAAATTCGACCTCGGAATCTCCAACCTTTGTTTTCTCG
>JAECUM010075055.1:0-13639 GCA_016617855.1 Megalonaias nervosa | reverse complement strand
TATTTTTGTTCTGATTCTGATTCAGATTTATTATTTTTATTCTAATTCCGATTCTGATTCAGATTTATTTTCATTTTTATTCTGATTCTGATTCTGATTCTAAGTGGAGAAATATTTTTGTATTTTTTATTCTGATTCAAATACAGATTTATTTTTCATTTTAAACAAACATTTTTTATGTAAAGAAATCCAAAAATATTAAAGCAATTATTTCTGAGATTAAAAAATTAAATGATGATGAAATAGAATTATCTGAACAATTGGATCCTGATTAAATCACAAATGATTTTGAAGCGCTACACGAACGGAAATATGATGGGATATATAACTAGCGGCCGAATATAGATTTATTAAGTTACTCCTACAGGCTGTAAAACAATCTCTGCTTTATGTCGACGATGATGATATTCGAAAATTTGATTCACTCGCAAACGCGATTGAGAAAGCTAGATCAGAGTTAGCACGTGAATACAAACATGATTCAGATTCATATTACAACATTTATTTTTATTCTGATACAGATTCAGATTATACTATCTATTTTTATTCTGATAATAATTTTTATACAGAATCAGATTATAGTATTTATTTTTATTCTGATTTATTTGTTATTTTTTATCAAGAGAAATTTTTGTTGTTTTGAGTACCATTTATCCCATTGTTTTTCAGAGTTTAGTCTGATTTTGATTTTTATTCGGGTATTTTCCCCCATCGATTTTCAGAGTTTAGTCTCATTTTCAGTCAAAAAACAAAATTTCATTATAATATTTATTCTGATTCCGAATATAATATTTATTATGATTATGATTCAGATTCAGATTGTAACATTTATTTTTTATTCTGATTCAGATTCAAATTATAATATTATTTATTCTGATTCTGATTCAGATTCAAATTATGATATTTATTTTTAAATTCTGATTCTGATTTTACTATTTTTTATTCCAACAGAAATTAGCTACGAAAGCGAAAACCTTACGATGACGCTCGATGAGCGTACATGCAAAGTTACCGTCAAAACTTCATGTCGTAAATCAAGTAAGTGTCCGGCCTGGTCAGTAAGTCTAAAATCTATCCGTGATAATAACGGATTATGACATCGCAGAAAACCGGATTAACAGGTACTGACACAATTAAAAACCCAGGAGGTACTTCGGGGGTAAATGAATTTAAGATATATCCCTTTTGTGCTTGTCTAGATTTTTCAGTATCTCCTTGATAACGTCCATCAGTAGCATCACATACCAAATTAACCACACCTAGTGTTATATGACGACCACCACCGTCTGGATCATTGTTATGTCTGAGAATAATCGCTGGAGGGGTTACTTTTCTCCATGCGGCTACGATTTGTGGAAAATGTTCATCGATGATATCATTAAATAATTTCTTCAGTTCTTCGGCGTTAAATCCGGGTAAAATAAATATTGGTATATCTGCCTCGGTTATTTTATAATGTGTAGCAAATAATTGTTGAGTGGCTATTTTAACGTCTTCGAGACCCTTGTCAGTAGCCACCGATGCAATAATAACCTGATTAATAAACTCAACGTCTGATGCAACCTGATTTAGATGTTGTACCATTTCAATAATCTAATTTTTGAGATTATCGTTGGGATACTCTTGTACGTAATCTTGAAATAACTTTCGTAGTGTAATCTTCTAATTATTATAGGAATATTTTACCATCAAAATCAACACAAATACATTTTGTAGATCCTGTTGTTGTTTCCCTCAACTGTATACATCTCCACGGGTGAGTTTGTCAATATTCTGGATATTTTGTAAATGTGAGTTTATCTGAAACATAGTCAACTCGTTGAGTTTCTGGTGGTCCTTGATAAACCAGTGAAACTTCTGCCCATCCTAATACGGATTTGATTGATGATTGATATATATCTACGGCGTAGTTTGGTGTCGATATTTCTATTGCGGCTGATAATGTTGGCTCGTAAACCCGTAATAGCGATTTTTGATTCTTTAACTGTGTTAGATTTAATCCTGCGCTGAAGCTCTTTATTGATCTGTTCGATTCGATAACTGCCCGTAGGAATTCCTACAACTTGCCAATGGGGGGTTCCATCGGGGTTATTTTTATAAGAAAATACTAACGAATTATTTGCGGGCAAACCACCGAGCGATTTTGATCTAATATTTGGCCTGCTGTAATATACTCTCAATTGTGCTAACGCTATTTCTTTGGCTGTAATTGCCATAAGAAAGATAACGTCGAATTCAGGATTATTTGAGCTCATTGATATCATCGTAGTTGTTGGGTCGTGCTGTATTAGCGACGATTTGTTGTAGCAATTCTTGTGACGTAGTCATTATTATTTACTTCCTTATTTAAATTAAGGTGACTCTATCCTTATTTCCGACAAGGGTGTTTAGTTTCCAGTTGCTATACCGGAGGTGTCGTGGTAAACCTTAATCATTTGTGCATATTCCTGATCTGATATTATTCCATCATCTTTCTTGCAATTATATTAAAAATACCAGCAACATCGGTTATAACTGCAACACCAATTCCTATTACTGGTGATATTATGTATGACGCTGATAATGATTTGATTATAGTTGTTGTTCCAGCGACTACGGCAGATGTAGAATATATAACTATGTCAGTAACAACGACACGTCTACTATATTTGTTCAGTTTTACTGTGTACTCGTAAATGATGTTTTTCAGTTGGGTCTGAAACAAATACACTTGCTCGTATCTGTATTTGTTTACAAAATTTAGATCTGACGTTTGTGAAATCGTATACTCTAAAGTACTAAGTAATCAATTGAGGTGTTTCAGCGACAACTTCCAGATATCACCAGTAAGACGCTGCGGTTAATTTTCTATCAGATGGTTCCAGTATAAACATTTCTTCGAAACCTTGATTTAAGACAATAGGCACGGCTCCAGAACAATTATCGGTTGAATGACGCCATGGACACGTGGTAAATATACTAAATTTTGCAGCGCTGAACACTGACAGCCTATACACACCAGTGACTTCCGCGGTATGTTTGATAGTGTAATTTTGCTGTGACCATGTTGATGATCCTGATGATACTGTGTATCCCACGTTGATGATCTGCTTGTGAGGAATTTTAATCAGATTAATTTAATTTTTTGAACGATATCAGGAATTCCACTGACAGCATCTTTTAGTTTTGTGTTAATTTCAGAGAGTTTTACGTGAACAAACAATGGATTTCCAAAGAAATATTTGCGATTTTACAAAGTTTTGAAAGTTTCTACGGGTATTTAAAAACATATTTACGTGAACGTCATATTGAGATCGCAGTGTGGTTAATTTGGTATCGACTGTAGTATCTTTATCATATACATATTTCTTTGTTGCGGCATCTTCATCCCTTGTTGGTTCTCTTCAAACAACAATTTTATTTCCATTCATGTTGAGTCCACCTGTCATTGTATCACCGGTGGATCGTAAACGGTCAGCAACACTTTTTAAAATTTCATCTCTGATAGTTGCGATTGATACATTTGAGTCTCTGATTCTACCGCCGTCAGTAAATACTGGAATATTATCCGTGGATGCACCGAGAACTGTATGAATTATGTCGATCCACTTAATATTGCCCGTCTTTAAAACACCGTATTTATCCTGAAAAATAACAACTTCATCCCGGTCAACTCCAGAGAGGTTCATAATAACAGCAAGATCAACTCTAGTAGCGTACTTCGATAAATCAAAATCATCTTTTATTTTCTGGTCTTTGATAGAGGATCTTCCATAAATATCAACCATTATACGATTATTGATTATTTAAAACAGAACTCGTGTACGTATGTATAACTTTATGAGGTGCATCAGAAGATTTTGAAATAGCATTTAGTACAGCGTGTGCTTCCCGGTCGCATATTGGCGTATCAGTTATTGTCTGTGTTGGTAATGTTGAATGCCAGATTGGAGTGTTTTGCACAACGATTTTATCGCTGTTGACATATTTTTAAAATTGCATCGGTGGTGTAAGTCCATACGAATCAAAATAAATAATTCCACGTGGATCAATCGCGTACGCAACCCAGTGAGTACCCGGACCAGAACTTCCATCGAAATTGATGAAACCGGCCTCAACACGATTTGGTCGTTTTGGTAATTGATTAGGCATAAAAACACCTCTGAAGTTTTTTTATATTTAATCGCGCAGCAGCATCAAGTAAATCAAAATTTGACATGGGAAGTACAAAAGATGTGTCCCGGGAAGTCTTAGATCTCGACCGTACCATGACTGAAGAGTTTCTGGCAGTCTTTGACCATTCCCTTTTTTGGGAAGATTTTATTCCTTTTCCTGTTGCTTTCTATAATGCCATTCTAGCGGCGATTCCAACAGCACCAAGTGCAGCTGCTTTTGCAACAGCTGGGGCTGCGGCGGCTATCAACCCTGGTATAGCTGCGAGAAGTAGAAATATACCACCCGTCTTGGCAATGTGGGTAATGGCACTCGCAGACAGATCAAGTCGTACGCCGATCTTTGATCGTTTGGCGTCATTGAAATGCCTGAGTTGACGTTCGGTCAGTGATAATTTATTTGGACCACCTGCGAGCTGTGCTGATTTCAGTAATACTTTTATTCCCAAATTCTTTTTTGATACTGACTGTAGCTTTTTAATTTGACCAGGAGTCAGAGTAACACTAACATGATGATATAATATTATAATATCATGAGCGATTTAATTACTGATCACGAGTGATCCAGTTACATGATTTCAACTGGGGCATCAATGACTCTCATTCGTCCACCAACTCCTACAAGCATCCTTGTTTTATATGAGAGTATAACAGCGATTGTTCTGTAATTAGTAATTGCTCCTTTTGCCACACGGGCTCGAAAGTGTATATCAACGACAGATTGCCTAAATAAATCCAAATGTTCCAGTGAGAAATAATAGATCGGATACAGCGTTGTAAAATCTAGTTGTGAAATTTGTAGACCAGGATCAATATTTTGTTCATATCCCATGAATGTCATCAAACGATGACATGCACGTGCAACGTGATTACTTTCAAAATTTAATACTATATCTTCGGATGGTTCTTGATATCCATTTATTCTCAGTGAAACTTCAGTAACACCAAGTTTGTCAAATAACATTGTACTATGTGTGAGGTTACTCGTGCATCATCTTGGAAAGCAACAAATATATATCTCGGTGCAGAGACACCTTGCTGTGATGCTATCTGCCATGTGAATAAACCATTAATAGTACTTTGAACACTATCTGTGGTCATCGTCAACCATGATAATGTTGATTTAGCACCTGAGTGCATAAATTAGAGTAGCCGTTGTTCTTCAGGGAGGGATGGAGTCATTGTTGGCATCCACAATGAAAGTTTTGTCATTATTACTTTACCTGCATCACCGATAGGGCGCCAGATTGCATCATCGTCGGTAGCATTTCGTACAAGTACAACTGTATGCTTCGTTCCAAAACTAACCTTTTTGACATTTCTGCAAAATTCAAAGATATGTGACAGTTAAATTGCACATGAAAATCTTCTACTTAAATCTTTCAGCATTGATCTACGTGCTGCGAATCCTAAGTTGAATTCTGGATTAGCACCATGAACCACCGGAGCCACATCTCCGTCAACAATGTCGGCGTTGTTTCGTGGTCGTCTTATATCATACTGTATGTTGTTAGGGTGGTCAGAAGTATCCTTCACAAACATCATTGACGGACCAGCTGATCTTGAATAATCGTCGCTGTATTTTGCAAGGCCAAGTATCATCGTGGCAACGTCGAGGTGTTTCTGAATTGATTCAATATTTCTTCCCTCCACAATATACGTAGCACTGTCGAACAACACCATCATGTCATTATTAACAAACCAACCCTAACATCAGCTCCATATTCAGTATCATCTGTTCTTAAAATTTCACCTTCTACTTCAATAAATGCTTCAGCGGATAAGAAATATCTGCTTGTATCCTGAACTTGCAGCTCAATTCGACCACGCTGATTTGGATGTCGTGCGTCATAAGAATAATATTGATAATCACGTATCGATTCATCTTTGAGAATTGGTGCGTCCGTGTCAAGTGCGGGATCAGATACAGGCATGAACATTTTTATTATATTTGTTATCGTCGAACACGAAGACCACTTCCTGCTATCAGATTAGTAGTTATATTTTTTTTTTCTTTTTCTGTTAGGGGTACACCAGCCATCAATGGTAACGCCATTTCTGCTAGTTTTTGTTTTGCAGCTTGATTTATTATTTTACTAACATTTGCAGGCATCGCTTTGTTGCTGAGTAATTTTACTGGCTGGGGATTTACTGGCTGAGGAATTCGTCGTATTAATCGTGCTAGTCTATCCTTGATTGCTGAGAATGCTTTACCGGCAACATCACCAACCACACCAATACCTTTATCACAAACAACATCAATAGTTTTCATTCCCAGTTTCTTTGCAATCGGTGTTGCTTTTGGGGTCATCCTTCTGAATAGACCCTGAACAACATCACCAAGTCCATCTCCGTAGATCGCTTTATATGTAGGTAATCAGGAATTTATCACCCTGACCATGACCGGTCCACGGTGAGCATTATGTATGATCATCTTATTTTCTTCTCACTGATGTTATTGTATACCTTTAATCAATGACTGTGGTAAGCATCGGCGATTTCATCGATGAGGGGCCGATAAACATTAATATCTATGATACCTCCTGTAAATAATCTCTGACAAATATGAGCTGCTTCATTAACGACTTCTGGGGAATTATTACCGGCTCGTTTTCCACCAATCAAATTTTCTAGTCTGTCCATGACGGCAAGAGCATTATTGGGGCATGGAGTAATAAGTCCACTTCCCCTGGTAACTGTACCAATATCACTTCCCGGTGCACAGGGAGCGTCATGCCATTGTTCTTTTTCCTCACTTGATTTTTGACTGGTTGTTGTTGTCGTTGTCGTCGGTGTTGCTATTGTTGTTGTTGTTGTTGTAACCATGAAAGATAGTTATTTATTCCATTAAGAAATGCAATGTATTTTACATCACTATTTCGGGTCTGATCAACTCCGTAGTGTATACTAAATATCCATTTGTACCACACTTCACGACTTACAGCATCATTAGCGTACTTGGGTTTCAAAATGATTCTTCTTTCATCAAAACTGTGCACGGTAAAAATAGGTAATTGATCTCTGTCAAATGTTCTTATGGAGGCAATACTATCTCCGGTAAATTTATCACGACGGTCGGTTTTCTCTCTTGCTTGTTCCGGTTCTGATTCTGGTTCTGGTTCTGGTTCTGGCATAAAATCCTTTATATCACCTATTTCAGCACGAGCTTGGTCAATACCTTCAAGTATTTCTCGTATTGGTTGAGCAGCAGCTATTTCACCTGGAAGTTCTCTTAGAATCTTTTTTTTTTTTAGTTAGTCTTGCGGTTTTTATCGTTGATCTAGCTGTGTCTGTTAATGGAAGCAAAAGTGGATTCTGTAACCGGTCTAAATAACTGTTCTGTACCTTCTGTAAATTCTACCGGAGCCTCCTGACGAGCTTGTAGATGTTGCTTGACATAATCACGGACGGGGAGATATTTCTTAATTGCCTCTAGTCTCTGTCGAGCTAGTTTAGCTGTGTGAGATTCCATTATTGATATAATAATGATTTAATTACACCACACTGGAGCAGCAGGGAGGGCGACGACAAAACCTGAGTGCGCGGGTACATAAACAAACACGCCATAAAAAACAAAAACATAAATGTCAAAAAATAAAGTAACAAAAATAAGCTAACCCAATAGAAAAGTTTCGGGTCGGTTAGAGGCGTCGGTGTGACGTTGTTGACGTTTGTATTTTTGTTCTTGTAGGAAGCTTTATTATTCAGCGAACTCTCTAACTGAAAAAGTTGTAGGATTCGCCGTCCCTGCTGCTTATGTCTTTGACTGAAATTCTTATTATTCACTTCAGGGAAAGTTATAGTTTTGTGCATGTACCGTGTATGATTGGTATGAGTAAGACAGCTCGATCACGCCATTGCAAGGGACGATATGTAATACATCAATTGGAAACTCCCAAGATCGACCAGATCCTTACTCCTGTACCTTTTTAATTGAAAAGTAGGTTCCCAGTGGTCGGATGAGGAGTAAACTCTAAGGTCTTCTCGAATAAAAGGACAATCTCATAGTTTACGTTGATTATGAAATATATTTGCAACATAGTTTAGAAGGATATGTACGATAAACGAACGTCCCTTGCACATTCAGCAAATACACGTTATTACTTTGTAGTTCCTCTGCTAACAAAAACAAAAGAACAAAGAGCAAGTAAACTAGTTAGGAGTTTCCTATCACTTGTATTTTAGTGTCACCCTGCATGCATGATGCACGCATAAGAATAGCCAAAGCACATATACACTGGGCCTCATCCACTTTTGACTGAATGGATATTAGGCTAGGTCTCTCCACCTGAGTATAAATATGAATAACGCTTTGATATCGTTTATATTTTGGGCTCAGTAAAAAGAAACTGTAAAGATATCACAAGTTCTGGTACAGCACGAAAATTGTGCAAGCCGTGCAATAGTGATATAACAGATTATGCAAAGCATTTTCAGATCTAATGCTGGAGCTGATATTTGAAAGTCAAGCGAAATTGTGAAATTCTCTTTGATCAAGAATATCATATGACTTGCCATTAAAATGACCAGTGCCTATAACACTTTAAAAATAAATTTTAAGGTAAGAGTATATTTGGGTGAGTTCATCTGCAACCTTCAAGATACGTTGGTAAATTAATGATGTGTGTTGACTAATCCAACTCACCTTGAGACATCCATCTTCAAACACACACGTGCCATCGATTAAGTTATTCATCATGAATGGTCACGGAGTCTATCTCACGTTTATTTCCGCAATTGTTAAATACCTAGTCAGTTTGACATTCCACTGACGATCATTAGCATAAGAATGACTATGTTACCCATCTATATTTCCAGTGAATATCAACTTCTATGCCTTCTTTATTTCCCGTGAATATCACTTCTATTGAGATGCTCTGCGATTGATACCTACCAGTACCTAGTTTACCTTAATACAACAAACACGTGCTTACGATTCAAAAAAGTCGAAATATCTACAAGGCAGACAAATGCAAACTTAAATTTAAGGGAATTGATATTTAATGTTTCTCTCAGAAAGCAAAACTACAAATATGAAAAACATTAGGATATTTACAACAACATCAGCTGCTTCTAGTACTTCAGCTACTGTTGTTATTAGTTGCGATAGCATCTTAGATCTTTGGAATAAAATACGAGATTTTGTGATATTTCTCAAGAGTTGTTTCTTGGAGAATACACTATTATAATAAAGATTTTATAATTTGGGTATTATGAAGGTCTCTTGACGTCCACTGTGGTTTAGGAATGCAGATCCATCGTCTAAGATGGCGGATCGTGGGATGGCAAATTTATTTGCAAGACACCGTCAAGAAAAGTGCAGTTATTTAAATGTATGCTGCACTGGCATTATTATTGTACTTATGAATAAGTTGTTTTTTTCCATCGCCTCCTTCTCTTTCTTCTTCTTCTTCTTCTTCTTCTTCTTCTTCTTCTTCTTTGTAGTAGAAGTAACATTAGTAGTATTGAGAGAGGAATAGTGAGGCGGTGTATCTGGTTTGAAAGGTTGGGGCGATATATAATATGAATTCTCACAGCAAAATCATCTTTCATGTACGACTGTACTACTTCGACAAAAATGAGTTCAGTAATTAGCGTCATATAGGTTTTTTTTTTTTTTCACCTCTCAGGCAAAACGTCACTGAGTCAGGTGTGCAATGGTACTTACCAGATATACACGCTACGGACTTTTTCGTTGATTTCTTCGCTGCGTGGATAAATTCCAGTTTTATTACATCATTACTATTTTTCAAGTAGCCTTCATATAAAGGTGTTCGTATTATTGTGCAATCTAGAAAATAAAATGTATGTTCAGTCAAAGTTCGTATAAGTTTTCTTTTGATCTACGAAACTTTTGAACATGTTCATATAACGAGGTTGTGTAATTGTGTATAGTCAAGCAGATATCTTTTTCAAAAGATGGCTTTATATATTGAAATAAGTACTTGATAACTTTTCTCAATATGTCTGAAAACTGAACAATTTTTCAACTATTCCCCATAATTGTAATATTTCATCGCCTGTCCAACCATGCCATTACAGGAGACAATGCATTCATCCTAATTTACCTAATTAAAACTCGGTTTACTACAGTACACTACGTGAAATGCTAAATAATGCTTAAGTTGTTCTTCTTATCATGTGACGAATATGTTCTCTCTAATTTCTCAGATGTCATATCATACCGTAATTACACGTTGTTGTTTTTTATACGTTAATGTAACATTTAATCAGTGAAAGTTTATACCCACTCTCTGAGCATTTCCAAATGACGAGATCTCTTACAAAGGTAGCCCACCACAATCCAGAACCGTTTGGAAATATGTAACTTGTTCTGTCTCCAAGAAATGTTGTAGGTCTCTTGAAAGTCTTTCTGCAATTTGTGATTGAATGAACCCATTGCTGTTTCTCTTGACTCCCCTCCGTATACAGAGTTTGCCCTAAAATGTGGTAAATTTGAAGGCAATACAGATGTAACTGGGTGGAAGGAATTTTGCGAGCTTCATAAAATAAGCTATTCAAATTGATCATGCTTAATTAATATGATAGATAAGATTTTGTGTCGTACAACAATTCTGATATAATTATATATAGTATTTGCTGGTGATGAGTATGTGAGATAATTAGTGTACTGTTAAGTTTAATTGCAGGAGTTTCAAATCAATACTCTTCATTCACAAGATATTTTATTTCCTAAAATATTAAAAAGTGAATTAAATAGTGTCATTCGTTTTCACTCCTTTAGGATAGAGGACATGCTGTTTGTAACATTTTGTTGGAACAGGAAAGAAAAGTTTGATGTCCTGGGCGCAATGTAATTTTGAAGTTATCGAACAGATTGCGGCAAAACGAACAGCATTGTGTCAGCTTTATTCTTACAAAATCAATTAGAAACGAAACAAAAGTTTACAAATTAGCTTAAGTATATTCATAGGTTCAAGAAACTTGCACACAGTCATTTTGTTAAATTATATTGAATTTAATACAATTGTGCGCGAAACAGCAGATGAAAGAGGAAACATCATGACAAAAATGTGTCGCAAATTAACTCGTATGTAACTTCAGTATGCGGGAAACTTACCAATTTGATCTTCGCACAGATGTCGATAGTTTCTTGTACAATTCACTACTGACATTTCATATTCATTGTCCTTTGAAACTAACAAACAACCGCTGTCATCGCCTTTGATATATCTTGATGACAAGGAAACTACAAATATAAAAACCACGGCACAGGATAGTCGTTTACCAACGGCTCTAGCAAACTTAAACCATGTTACATAGAGTCACACCCGCATCTGATCGACTGGAAATCATTTTGTTATATAAGAAATATCAAAAATTATAATGGTTATGTATTTAATCCTCTGATAGACGAGACGAAACTACAGCGTTGATGAAATTTGATCTGGTACTCACCAACTGTAGTTCTAGTCACATGACTATACAAATGTCGCAACCTTCATGATAATGACATCAGAGGTCCAATAGTCACATGATATCAACAATAAACCCCCTTTCCTATGCTTATGAACAAAATATGAAATATTAAATTCATATCCTGTTCGTAAAAGAAGGAAAGGGCACATCATTCTCAACATATTATGCTGAGAACAATGACGAGAAACCTCTAGCTGTCTCAGCAACTTGGAGAATGTCAGATTCATCAGGAATGCAGCACATGTCAACTGTGGTTTAGTTATAGCACTCAACCACCGCATTGATATGTGCTCTCTGTATGATGAATCAGGCTTCGTCAAAAAAAACCCCTTATTTTTCATTCGATTAGGGTAAATACAATCGAAATTAGAAATGTGTAAACATCTATTTGCGTAAAATACGTTTATATATAGGATTCTCATTAGAAACATAAATCACTCCTTAATTATATATATTTCGTTGCTCATGAAACTAAAGAAACTTAATTCGCGTACTTGGATCGGTCACTACTGATACGGTCTAATGATCGCATAAGGCAGGGTGAAACCACTACTTGGTTTAAAAACACCTGGCTATGGAAGACAGGTGACCCCTGATTACATGAGATTTGAATTCAAACGTTGCCGGGGGGGGGGGAATTAGAGTGGCCGCTGAACACAGGCGACTGATAGGAAAGGGTCGACTGTATGTGTTGACATGCGTTGAATTTACAACTAAATAGTTTTAGACAAAGATATATATCTATATATTTCTCAAACAGTTTTAAAATCACTACATTCTTACCAATTTACATACCAATTTGTTTGCTTCCTTCGTACCTTCACACATATGTACACCTTTGTCTAACTCCCCACCTAACTACCTATTTATTAACATGCCCTTATCCACTTAAGGACTGATTGATTGATTGACGATTTCAGGGTTCACCAGCACTTTGAGGCGAAAAAGAGCTTATGATAAAAAGACATAATCATAAGAATCTTTGATAACAAAGAGCCTTAAAAGTATGAACCACAGCGATGATATTGTGCAAATATATGAGGATTCAGAACAACAGGGAATGTAAATGTTTTTGTACAGGGCAATAAAATAATAATACAAAATAGGTCGGTAAACAGTACGAATGTTCGTTACAGAATAATCAAACAAAAGAGGGTTGAAAACAAGCTAAATTTTTAATAAATGTTAAATGTTAAATATAAAACATATTTAGCATATCGAAAAGTTTCTTTATGCTCTAGTGACCATTACTCGTCGGTTGGAGACCAAAATGTAAAGAACATAGTAAGTTAATATCAAAGTATGTGAAAGTATATTGTTTTTGTTACGGTTGGTTTTCAAATGGAAGAGAATTTTGGTTTCATTTTAATTTGTTTTTGACGTGCACATTCATACATGAAATTTGGAAAATGGCACCACACTCTCAAGACAACTCCCTTATGACATTGTCCGCGTAGCTTATTGCTCTACCTGCTTGTAGTTTTCTCATTAGAAATATAAATCACTCCTTAAATTGGTATCATGTAGAAAGTATTTGAAATTTGATAATATCTACTAATTAGTTTGCACAGGTAAGCCTAGCAAGCGTAGATGTTCATGACGGTTCTATGAAGACATTAAAGACAAAAAGACCTTGTCGGAATCTGATTTGCATAACGTTTTTATTTAATTACATTGCGTTATCGTAATATACGCGGTGGCCTGGTTCTGAGAGATTCATTTAATTTACTTGTTAAATGTATCAAGTTGATAACATTGTGAACCAAGTTGTAAGGGAAATCTTTTATCTCCTTCAGTTTATTAACTTTATTATACTTTCTGTAGAATATTTGGTCAGTTTGATACAAAAGTTGAAATTATTATTATTATTATTATTATTATTATTATTATTATTATTAATTGCAAATATGTTCCGTTAATTCGTTTTCAACTTTGTGTATTTAATTCGTACTCGATGACATGAGAGTAAATTAGCTGACACGTGACCTAAATAAGGAATAGGAACAGATTTGTTATTTGCATGAAACATATACCACCGTCAGGATTAT
>JAECUM010075051.1:0-10474 GCA_016617855.1 Megalonaias nervosa | reverse complement strand
ACTGCTTCAGGTCTCTAGTCATGTGGAATATTAGTGTGCAGGTTGACTATATCAAGAGTCTGTAGTGTTGAATCCTTATTCACATGTCTGGTAATTGACTGATAAAGTCTTTATCATCCCTTATTCACAGTGTCTGGTAATTGACTGATAAAGACTTTATCATCCCTTATTCACAGTGTCTGGTAATTGACTGATAAAGTCTTTATCATCCCTTATTCACAGTGTCTGGTAACTAATTGATAAAGTCTTTATCATCCCTTATTCACAGTGTCTGGTAATTGATTAAGTCTTTATCATCCCTTATTCACAGTGTCTGGTAATTGACTGATAAAGTCTTTATCATCCCTTATTCACAGTGTCTGGTAATTAATAAAGTCTTTATCATACCTTATTCACAGTGTCTGGTAATTGATAAAAGTCTTTATCATCCCTTATTCACAGTGTATGGTAACTGATTGATAAAGTCTTTATCATCCCTTATTCACAGTGTCTGGTAATTGATTAAGTCTTTATCATCCCTTATTCACAGTGTCTGGTAATTGACTGATAAAGTCTTTATCATCCCTTATTCACAGTGCCTTGTAATTGATTAAGTCTTTATTATCCGTTATTCACAGTGTCTGGTAACTGATTGATAAAGTCTTTATCATCCCTTATTCACAGTGTCTGGTAACTGATTGATAAAGTCTTTATCATCCCTTATTCACAGTGTCTGGTAATTGACTGATAAAGTCTTTATCATCTCTTATTCACAGTGTCTGATAACTAATTGATAACGTTTCTATCATCCTTATGAAAATGGGAATTGCTCTGTAAAGAGGCTTTAATGCAATATTAAGCAAATGACGTAATCTTCGTGTGCAACTGTTAGGTCTTCTACGATAGGTCCAAATTTTCAGTCTTTAGGCCTGTTTATTGTTACATACTCCACATTTTGCTGCTCTGATGAAAACGCACGAATTATGCGAATTTTGTCTGCCGGGACAAAGTCACGCCCCTGTAAAACCTAATATGATTGGCTCAAAACGTAAAACCATGAACCACATGCATTGGTGTTATTTAAGTATTACCTTTGAGCCAATCATATTTCGCTGTTAACGTGTGTGCCGCTTAGTGGGCAGAGTTTAAAAATGAGTGTAACGTGTATTCGATTTGTGTGGACTTAAGATAATGCTTCTATGGAACGGAATTCATACAGTTCAATCGACTTAATGGTAAGCAGGAACATACTTTTGTATATACCATTGTTGTCAGAGAATCGCGAATACCTTATCTCTCAGTAACATAGAGCTCGTTGAGCAGGGGCGTAACTTTGTCCCGGCAGGAAAAATTCGGGAAATTCTTACGTAACGGAGAAAGTAACTTCAGTTTCGTGTAAAGCAGAAAAATCATTGATGGCTTGGTGAATAGAAAAATATCTCAGGAGTAAAACAAGCCATAGATTATGCTTGTGTGCCTTCAAAGATGGAAATAGTAGAAGTAAATCGAGAGTCAAACGAGGAATTAAGTTTTTGGAAGTTACTTATCTTGTCTCTTGTATAGTATGATAGACAGGGTACTATGACAAAACGGGTCATGAGAGTAATCTGAGGTAATTTTGTTACTCAGCATGATTTTTTGTCCTTTAGATTATTGCTTTTTTTCAATATCAAGCTCTCGTTGAGCACCTATGGTTTTTACTGTACTATAGTTACCCTCAGTTGTCATTTGTATTTCTTCCTATCCTATGAGTATATCTGCCCGTCGTTGTTTTCATATCCCGGTAGAATTATTCATTTTCTCCCAAATTTGAACTGATATTTCTTCTACTTTCTCACATTCTTGTCTCCAAATTTCCATCAGCTCAGTACTTTTGCGTTTACAAATTACTTACATTTCTTGATATGGCTGAAGAAATTTCTACTCATATCTTCTAGCTTTATTCCTGATTATTCTGATTTTCAAAATGAGGTAATGCTGTTTTTCTCCTGATGGGCTGTCTTCAGTAGGCTCCCTCGGTTTCAGTTTGGGTCTATACAACATTGGGGTCATTGGTGATTTCTTGCTCAACCATGTCTCATATATGTCAGAAGTTTTCTGATTTTGTTTGTTTGTTTGTTTTTCTTGTTCTGTTTGAATTTCAAGTTGTTCTAATTTCTTTCATTTTAAGACTTGTTCAAAATACCTGTGATAGACCTGTGTATTCTTGTACTTTTCTTTTGCACACAAAGTGTGAATCTCCCAGAGGGTAACTTGGTTTCATCGTGTTTTTTTACTGTTATTTCCACAATACGTTTGCCCATGCTAATTCTGACCTCTCTCCTTTCATGATATTTACAAAGTCTTGTAATGTTTTAATAAGAATTTCCAACTTACTTGCAATGTCTTCAAGAAGATCATTTTCCTTTATCATTTGTGTGAGTGATAATAAGAAAGTGAATATTGGAAAGGTGCATTGGCTCACTTGATGCTCAATTCTTACTGTTAATTAATGTCTATTTTGATCTGAAATCCTGTTCCATGCACATGTAAAATATATGAAAAAGATAATAGGTCCAAGTGCCAGTTCATATACAGAAATAAATGTGTGCAGATGTTGTAATATTAAAGAAGGAAACATGATTGAATTAAAAATGGTAAGTTATTTATAGTTAAAGAGGACACACACACACACACACACACACACACACACACCACTTTGGAATTTCACAGAAACACTAAAGAAAGATTGTACTTTATTCAATCTACAATGGTGTTTGATGCTGGAGATATTAAAAGGAAAGTCTCACAGTGCTGACAGATTTTACAGTCTGGTTACTAATGCTAAGAAAAGCGTTTTGCCCATCCAAAGCTGATAATCATATGGATGATAGATTAAAGTACTGTTACATGACAAAGGCTCGTACTCAGTAACAAAGAAAAGAGTGAAAGCCAACAAGCTTTGTATATTTTAACAGAATAATTTATTTCCCTAGAAAACAATGTAAAAATTGGTAAATAGAACTTACGGTTAGTGAATATAATCCAAAATTTAATCCTAAGAATGAAAAATACAAGTCCTATCACTAAATAGTTCTATTAGAATCCAGGTTCGAATCTCGACGACACACAAATATGGAAGGCGGTGACGTCAGATGTGGTCCAATGTACGAATATCAACAATTCCTCAATTGAATCACAGTTTTTGTTTCCGAATAATTCCAGAATAAATTTCCATGAATATATTTCAGAATTTTTTATAAAAAAAGTCAACTTGTTGAGTTTCACGGAGAATAAATTATTAAATCCAAAAATCAGATGAAAAACAAACAATCTGGCAACAAATAAAAAGAAACACCTTGTTTCTTCAAGATGTTAAAACGACTCTGCCAGAAGAATATTAAGAATGCGTATTTAAACCCCAAAAACATCATTTCAAGTCTCGCGAGATGGGTCATGTGGTCTCTTACTACAAGAAATCCATCACGTACGCCAGTGTAGCCCCACTTAAAAACCAGTAATTAAATAGCGTTGTTTACACATGGTGATCACGCAAGGAAAGTATGGCCCTGATACTGACTAATCATTTTAACTGCCTGTTTACGTTCTTGCCAGCCCAAGACGAACTAAGTTAACTAAAAATAAAACTCATGTAACACGTTTACGTCTTAAATAAACAACATTTGCTAAAAGAAAATATCGAATTACTGAAAAAGAATTTTGAATCCTTTCAATAATCATTACAATAAAATGTAATGAAACAAAAATAAAATAAAAAGAATTTCAAAACTAACACACAAGCAATTTAATTACATATACGTAACAGTACGTAGATTTTGCACAGGTATAGTGCATTGACTAAACATGTAATTTTAAGATTTAACCAGTATTATGCGTTTTCGTAATGTGTTTTCGTTTAATTGAAGGGAAATAAGGCTACAAAAAGGCATCATTCACCAACTTTTGCTGTTTTATGGCCTGCTATTGTACTTCGGCAGCCATGTTTGAACTCTTGTGTGTGTGTGTGTATATATATATATATATATATATATATATATATATATATATATATATATATATATATATTCAGTGAATTGATAATTGATAAAATTTGGTTCGCATGCTACATGAAATGTGAAATGGTATGGCAATTACATTCTGTTATATGGTTGTAAGGAAGCTACGGTACCTTAATACAGTCCTGTGACCAAGTGAAACACATGCTTTTATAGGAACTGTATTTCATATAGGCTCCGTGCTCATTGCAGCTTCCTGTGAAGTCCACAATGGCGGGTGTGAACGGAGATGCACAGACATCAAGAATGGTACGATTTGTTCATGCCCTAAAGGTTACAAACTCCATCAGGATGGCAGAAGTTGTCTCGGTAATTACATGCTTTGATGCTTCAAACTTTATTATCTTCAAATTCCATATATTTATATTTATTTATTTAATTTTTGCCAGCAAAAAGAAACCTTTCAAGACAAAGAATGAAGCTTTCAAATACATGCTAAATAACCTGGTTAACGTTTTAACTGTTTATTATAGCCTGTTATCTGTTATTAATTATCGTCAGTATCTCTCCTTTTTAGCATTTCCTTGGCTTGTCGTCTCCAGATCTCAAGAAAACTCAAATTAATAGTTAGCATTTCAGTTTATACAGATAAGAAACTAACAGTTAAAGAACATTTTAAAAGACTGAATGAGAATCATAGTGAACAGAACTGTGGCTGAAATTGATGAAGAAAGCTCGATTTCTTTGCAAATTATGTCATGTTTAGAATACATTACCTAAAAGAAGAGTTTTTATTGAGACTGTATACTTTTCTATGCATAAATGACTATATATATATATATATATATATATATATATATATATATATATATATATATATATATATAACCACAAGTAGGACTTGAAAGACTTTATTGATATCTTTCTCTCAGATGAACTGGATATCCAGTTACGAAAGAAATGAAGAGCATTATATGGAACACCATAACCTAATGAGAGAATAATCACTTGAGTTTCATGATTTGAAAGGTTTAAAAGTGTACATCATGCATTAAAGCTTTCATTTTTGTGACAGATACCCAGCTCAAACAAAACATTTCAACAAGTAAAAATGTTAGCAAGTTTTCTTGTCACTCCAAACAGTATGATTTTAGTGTAAACTTTCTGAGTAATTGTGCATCTTGAACCACAGTTCCTCTTTCACAGGCTATTCACCTATCACCACTCCTTCCGCAAAACAGAGTTCCCCATCACAAATTTTGGGCATTCCTTTCCATATGCAGAGTTTTGGGTTGGGATTGTTCTATTTTTCCAAGAACAAAACGATTTGTTACAAACCATTTATACAGACTAGAAGCTCAAACTTCATTCAGGAAAGACTGAATTCATGGTCTTTTATAATTATGTCATAGATAAGTCCCAAGAATGACTTAATTTGTACAATTACAATTTCAATAATAATAATAATAATATTAATAAAAATCGCCAATGACTCAAATACATTAAATAACTTTTTACGTGAATGGATAAATTGAAATAAATTTTATAGAAATTACTACATCATCAACACAGAATAAAAACCTAGCTCTATTAATGTGACTGTTTGATGCTTGTCTTAGTACCGTATTTGCCGGCCTATAAGTCAATGCGGAGTATAAGTCGAATTCACAAATTTTGTAAATTTTCCATCCTTCGTCCTTACATAAGTCGATTCGTAGTATAAGACGATGCCAGGTCCATACATTGGCTTCGTTTTTTATACTATAGTAACTTCCGATTTCATGAATATTAATGGTATCACTGTATGATATTCCATATTACCGGCAAGTGAGTGAGAGAGTGAGTTCAGGACAATTATAATCCGTATAGTAGTTACCTGAAAGTTGTGATTTTACTCCGGTACAAGGCACTGCTATATTCCATTATCAATTGACACAGATGAATAAACAGTCCATGCTTGTTTTAATTGTGATAGCCATTGCAACAAGAGCCACATGGCTGTGCGTGCTATGTACATGTTAATTAAAGGTCTAAAGCTTTAACGTGATTATTCCAGTTGAAACCAGTCTGAGTGCAAACATTCAACAAATGAGATTAAAACAGGGAGGCTAACAATAAGGAAATGAGGCTCCATAGGGAAATCAGAAATGTGAAGAAAATTAAAAGACAGAAAAGTTACAAACGAAAAATAAATTAAACACTTTATTATATTTTAACATATATATGAACTGCTGCATCAAATTTACACAAATGAACAGATTTTTAATACATATTATTTAATATGTCAATTATAATTGAAAGCACATCCATGTTGTAATTCATTTTGTTACCTGTAGTAGAACTGTTCCACACTCTAATTAAGAAAATAATGATTAAGAGTTCATGTAATCATCTCCAATATCTGAAAATCCCTCGAAGTCTTGGTCTTCCATATTGGAACGAAAAATGCCGGCTATCTCAGGGCTCGGATCATTGGAAATGTTTTCAGTATCGTTTATCTCCATCTCATTGTCCTCATCTGGCTTCTCTATCCCGCTGACAATTTCTGCTTTAGCAAATCTATTCACAATAGCCGATTCAGGAGCCCTGTCCCATGCATCCTTAACTCCCTGTGCAACCTGGGAATATGTAGCGCGCCGCATATGTCCCGAGTAGTATAGTGGGGTACCGTAGCGTCAATGGGAATTAGCATTACAGACCCCCCCTGGGCCAGTATAGCGTCAAGAAAGTAGGTCAACACCCTGGGCCTGTATAGCGTCAATGGAAAATGGAGTAGAGGGACTAGAACACCCTGGGCCTGTATAGCGTCAATGGAAAATGGAGTAGAGGGACTAGAACACCCTGGGCCTGTATAGCGTCAATGGAAATTTGGTAGAGCGGTGACTAGGAGACTGGGGGTTTGTAGAGCGATAAGCGACAGGTGGCATGACGTCATACTGGTAACAATGTAGCAAAAAGAGAAGTACTGTGACGTCAGGCTACCTGAGAGAGGGCTAGAGACAAACACGAATCAAGAGCGTTCGTGTTTTTTAGTAGAGGAAGGGTTTTATATATATTCGTTTAGGGTGGAGACCAAATGAAAATTAAGATCTTTTCGAGGTATTGGAAGTGGCCCTGAAAAGGGCCTTTGGGTTCTTCTTCTTTTATCTTCTCCAGTTCTTCCACCATGTCCTGACTTTTTGAATAATTCCTTTCTTCTTTATCTTTTCTTCTTCGGGCATCCAGTCAGGATGTCCGAGAGTTCTGAATTTTTGTTGGATTTTCATCCAGTTCTGATTTAGTTTCTCAAACTCTTCTTTCTTTTTTTGGTTTTCTTTGTCCTTTCTTTCTTTCTTCCACGTTTCCTTGATCTTCTTTACTTCTTCTTCCAGTACTTTTCTCATTAGGTCTTCCGCTTTCTTGGTATTGTCTAAGCCTTTTTTGACAAAAAGGCCATTCTGTTAAAGAGAAGATACCTTCCAAAAAAGATTCCAATTCAACTACAATATCCAAAATCTCCTTCAAGGTTCCTACTCTCACATATTTTGGATAGTTGAAACCTCTCAACTTATCCGCTTCTTCCATTATTATCATTTGCAAATGATAACTTGCTGCTTTGAGTCTCGCCATAAAGTCTAGGCTGACTTCAAACCTCCACCCCTTTTGAAGTTTTTCCACTACATAGACTGCATCTACCATCCAGCACCAGCTATCTCTTAACTTGTTGATTAAATCCATTTTTCTGTTCCTTTTTATTCTGTGTAGAATGGCGCGAATGACGAACGCTATGCTTTTATATACTTCAAGCACGGACGTGAAGGAAAACATGCCTTACTCTCACTTCACATATGATATACTATCCTCACCAACGAACGAGCAAGCATAAAACACACACTATACTATCCTCACCAACGAACGAGCAAGCATAAAACACACACTATACTATCCTCACCAACGAACGAGTAAGCATAAAACACACACTATACTATCCTCACCAACGAACGAGCAAGCATAAAACACACACTATACTATCCCCACCAACGAACGAGCAAGCATAAAACACACAAACATACCATCCACACAATCGGGATGAGAAAAAAACATATTATATACTATCCTCACCAACGAACGAGCAAGCATAAAACACACAAACATACCATCCACACAATCGGGATGAGAAAAAAACATATTATATACTATCCACACCAACGAACGAGCAAGCATAAAACACACAATATACTATCCTCACCAACGAACGAGCAAGCATAAAACACAATATACTATCCACACCAACGAACGAGCAAGCATAAAACACACACAATATACTATCCACACCAACGAACGAGCAAGCATAAAACACACACAATATACTATCCACACCAACGAACGAGCAAGCATAAAACACACAATATACTATCCTCACCAACGAACGAGCAAGCATAAAACACACAATATACTATCCACACCAACGAACAAGCAAGCATAAAACACACATTATACTATTACACCAACGAACGCGCATGCAAACACACACACACACACACACACACACACACACACACACACACACACACACACACACACATCAGTAAAGAGTGAGTGTTTATATTCACACTACACTACACTCACACTAATTGGCAAATTGAATAGGTTCTCTTTTCTAGAGATCTGGTTAGCCCTGAGAAGGGCTGTTTTTTTAAACTTCAGATGCACCTGGCTAATGGTGACATCTCCCAGGTCGGGCACCACAGACGCATCTTCTACTCCAATCATTTTCCCAATTCACATTTGTGGCTGGGAGTGCAGAGGCCTCTTGAGTGGCTTCAGAACCCCAATCTTCAGTTTCTGGGATTCTGAACACTTCCCTCTGTGCTCTCCTATACCAGAGCCGGGGATGTTGTTCTTGTTGTTGTGGTTGCACTCTTAGGTTTTCAATTTGGGGAACCGTAGGTCTTTGTGCTGGTACAGTTTGCCGTACTGTTACTGGTTGTGGAGGCGTTGGTGTCCTCACCTCAGGTTTGACCTCACATTGAGGCCTAAGGAATAGGTGAGGTAGTATCCCTCGCTTCTTTTCCTTCTCCTCTTCTTTCTTCTTTTTTTCCTCCTCTTCCTTAAGTCTGTCACTTTCTGCAAGCGCCTCCATAGTCAGTTCATCCAGGAGACGCCTGGCATGCTCCAGGTGCATCTGAAGTTCTATTAGTTTTGTGAGTCTACTCATGTTGTTGCAGCTGCTACGTCAACGTGGGTAACCAGACTGACGATCGCACCGATTTATATACTTGTAGCACGGACGTGAAGGTAAACATTCCCTAGCACTCAAATTTACCATCACATGTAACACGCGGACTTAAAAGAAGCACTCACGTTGACTTTTTTACTTTTTACTTACAAACACAGGCAGACACGATTGGACAAGACAGAGAAAACAAAGGGTGATTTTTTTTTAAACCTACAAACACACAAATATTTTGTTTTACTGACAAAAGAAACGAAGTGCTTATAGACACACTTCTATTTTCTAATGACAAATTTTGGCAAATTGAATGAGTATATCTTTTCGAGTGTATTGGGTAGCCCTGAAAAGGGCTGTTTTTTTTGTGTTCACGGAAGTAATGGCAATCTTTTTTTACTGTCTAAGATTGCGTCCCCGTCTGGCAGTAGGCTTTCCTATTGGATACGGTCTGCTTCTGCGAAAAGAGAAAGAGAATTCTTTGGTGTCTACTCGACAGTCCACAAAACCTCTGTCTGCTTCTTGCTGCTGCTGCTGCTGCTGCTGCTGCTGTTGTTGTTGTTCTTCTCTCTGCTTCTTCTGAAGTCTGTATTTTTCAGTCCATTCTTCTTGTTCTTTTTTAATTTCCTCTCTAAACATCTCTTCTATCAGACCTTGGACTGTGGAGAGCATTCTAACATTCTCTATTTCTTCAGGCTTCGGTATCAGGTTTAGCCTGACACGATGCAAATTGACATAAGCTTCGTTCAGCTGGGCTAGTCTGGAAGGTATCTTCATAGGTTGACGAGTCAACAGTGAATGGTCAGACTGGAGACCCACCCGCTTTATATGGTTCAAACGCGGACGCGATAGAAAACATCCCTACTCGGTTTTAGTGTCGGAACGCTATGATAGCGAATGTCATGATGAGGGATAGAAAGAAGTCAAAGAGCATATATTCAGTGTTTTTTGAAAACAAACGACAGACACATTTTTTCAAAACACAACATTTTTTATTCAATTAACAAGTAACAAGTCATAAGTCACAAGTAACAAGTAACATCAAACAAATTATTTTTGACAAGGTTGACAACGTTGTGAAATCATGTGAGATTTCCATTGATGGAAGTCATGAGGCTATTGATGTACACTACGTTTCCTAGCTAAAGACAAAAGATAACTATAATGGTCACAAAACCATCGATCTATTTTCTCATCGTTTCTAGAAGAGTGACGATCAAAATAAGTCACTAAATGTTCTAAGGGATATCCAAGACTGCGTTGATGAAGAAAATATACACAATATTGTCCA
>JAECUM010075050.1:0-14351 GCA_016617855.1 Megalonaias nervosa | reverse complement strand
TAAATTATATTTAGTAGCGCCATCTGTAGATGATCAGCGATGTTACGAAGTACTTAAAGATTTTAATGAAAACGCAAAATCGTTACATGAAGACAATGTCATAGACTTTATTACTGATACTGATGAAGCACCATCCGTAGATGATCTGGATGGATTCATTAATAATTTAGTAGTGTATGATGATGTTATGTTGGACAAACAATCAAATCCAGCTAGAATATTTTCACGAGATAGACATAAAAATACAGACGTGATTTATGTTACACAGAGATATACACAAATTCCAAAAGTAATCAGAGACAACTGCAATATTTTGGTTGTGTTTAATGGCGTAGATAATCATACGCTGCAAAATATTTATTATACTTGGTGTTCAGGCGACATGGACATGACTAAATTTAAAAATTTCTTTTAAAAAGCACAAGCTGCTCCATTTGGTTTTGTAACGATAAATTTACACGATCCTAGGTCAAGATATCGCAACGGACTTGATATAATTTTTGGATAAAAACCATAGCAGCAGAGAGGGTGAATGACATACGTATGTGACCAGATTGTGAAAAAATCTGGTCAATTAAAGAAGTTTTCATTATTAAGGCAAAAATGTTTTTTTAAAACCCTCGTAGGAACCCTTAATTTTCAAAAATAAGGTCTCTACAAAGTTGTAGGGTTCACCCTCTCTGCTGCTATACCTTTGACACTCACTTTCTCACTTTCTCGTCCTGCAACAACATTACGAATTAATTCCTGGTGTTCACGATGCCTTTTCTGTGTTGCTTATCATACTTTTCTATGACATCACTGGTAGAAATTTTGTATAATTGTTGTGATTGTTATATTGTCGCGATTTCAAATTTTCCAGTCAAATCAATAGTGAAAAGTTTATTCGGGTCCTTTGTGATCCGCGCAAACATGTCACCAAATTCATCACACGAATGGTTGGTGGCACACCAAACGCAATGAATATTTACAAGTTCATGCGCGTCTACGCCACGAAATATTTTGTTGGTTGTCATCACTTTAGGCACATGTGCAGGTCGTTAATAAAAAAAAATCATGTCGGTGTTTTTGTGTCGAATTCGTGAAAATATTTGCGAGGGATTCACTTGGTACTCAAGCATCACATTATCGCATGACTACCCAATAATTAATTCTCATCTATCTACACAGCCATTCCAGATTCCTATAAAAGAAATCAAGGTATATAGGATTAATTATATAGATAGATGAGAATTAATTACTAGCTCGTTATGCGAGTGTGTCTGCTACGCACGAGTGCATAAAACACCGATTCAGTCGCATCATTTTTTGGTGATGCGTGCTTAGTCGTGAAGGAATATGGGCTAGTGCGTGCAGGCAAGGCGATGGACATTCGGCAACTTCACTAGAGCAGTCTCGGTGACGTGTAGGTAAAGTAACGTCACTAGAGCGGTCTCGGTGACGTGTAGGTAAGGTAACCACTAGCGCGGTCTCAGTGACGTTGTAGGTAAGGTAACGTCATTGGAGCCATCTTAGTTACGCGTGGAAGTACGGCAACTTCACTGGAGCGGTCTCATTGTCGTGTAGAAATGCTGCATCTTCAGCGGAACTATACCTGTTCCATATCTTATGCAACAATCATCTGCAATGAATAGTTTTGTATTTTATTATTTGCCTTTAATGCATTTTGAAAATTCCTGGTGATTATTATTTTAAATATTTGCCAGCCGTTTGAAATGGTGATTTAGGATGGTTACAAACGATGTTTACTCCTCGTATATCGACAAAGTTACACGTGTACTATTTATAATTCTGGTTGGAAATTAACAATAACATGAAACGCAGATATGTAAATATCTATCAAGATTGCTAGCCAACTAGATGGATGGATGGATTGATTAACTGATGGATAAATACATAGATGAAAAGACAGATAGATAGTGGGTAGGCAGATGGGTTGGTACATTAAGAGATCCTTGCATTCAAGAATAATGAATAATCTCTAACACTACCATCGAATACAGCACTGAAAAAAGAGGAACGGTCCTAGAAAATGTAAGTAGATATATTTTTTATGTACGTATGCTGGTAGCACGTAGGTAGATATATTTATATGCACGTATGCTGGTGGCACGTTGGTTAGTTTGTCCATTGTCTTTTTGTCCGTAACAAAAACACGTCTGTCAGTTGGTGTATATATGTATGTATGTATGTATGTTTTCAAAGACCTTTTAAAGTTTAATAAATTTTTAAATATTGTTTTCGCTCAAAAGATCAAATTGGAATTAAGATGGTCTATATCTTGGTAGCTGAAGCACAAACTATTGATTATTTTCACACTAACTTTTATATTTCTTTGTATCTTTATCACGTGACTTGGGTCGTTTATCAACTCAGAAGATGATGAAATTTTGTTATCGCATGGCCTGATCCGTTTATCAACTTAGAAGATGATGAATTTCGTTATCGCATGGCTTGGGCTGTTTATCAACCTAGATGATGATGAAATTTATATTGTATTGAAGTCATATAATAATAAATCATCTCAGTTTAATAGTGGTGGCTACCGTCAAAATTAGAGAGTAGGGCAAATATCATTATGTGCTCGCAGGTAAATAAGAATTATGAAACTGACTGACACGGACCCACACTAGGATTGCTGTCAGCAATGCAAATATAACTGAGCATGTATGGGAATTATTATAGCCTTCGAGATTCTGCATTTTTGTAAGATCGGTTGGTTTCAAGGTTAGCTACAAATTTCGGAGGCTTCTTCATCAATATTTTGAAGATTTAATTCATGTTCATTAAAACAAGGTTTTGGAAAGAGAAGAAAAGGTCTCAATCATTTAAAGTCTCTTTTACAATCTTTTAAATTCCAAGTTATCATCCTAATTTGTTAATGGCCATCTCAAATGCATTCAGATTCTGTTAAATGTATCACATGTCTTCACTAAATTTTATATCTATAAAGTATCGTGTCAATCTTTTAAGATGCCGTTCTGAGTTAATGACAATTACATGTAAACTACAGTATAATTTTATTACATTCCTCATCAACATTTTCGATATTTTACGAATTGTATCCAAATATATTTTGAAAGGTTATGAAATATATCATATAGTTTATGAAATATATAATATAGGTTATGAAATATACCATAACGTTTATGACTAATCCTTTTAATTACATTTTTGTTGTGTTTTACAAAGTTTGCAAGATATATGACAAACAAAAGCCATTTTAGATATTTTATAAGTCTTCAAAGGATGTAAAAACGATATGAAGATTGAAACTTTATGAGATATCTTTCAATTATGGCCAATATCTAATCACCCCCACCACCCTTAATATGGCATGGACACAGTCAGGCATGTCGTGTACGTATTGCAAGCCAACAAATCAAAGTTATTCATTTCAAAAGCCTGATGTGCGGTAAGTTATTATGCCATATATTATAAACGTTTTAAAATAGCCAATATTATTTGGTCAAGATACCACTTAAGAATTTTATGAGATGGCTTGTATAGCTAGTACGATGCATAAAACAACATTAGTAAATATAAGATAATAATATCCCATCAATATTCATATATAATACCATGTAATGTTTACACAATATCCCACCAATATCTATATAATACCATGTAATGTTTACACAATATCCCACCAATATCTATATAATACCATGTAATGTTTACACAATATCCCAACAATATCCATATA
This sequence comes from Megalonaias nervosa, assembly GCA_016617855.1. NCBI lineage: Eukaryota > Metazoa > Mollusca > Bivalvia > Unionida > Unionidae > Megalonaias > Megalonaias nervosa. Next base: position 10,645 of record JAECUM010075050.1, on the reverse strand, counting down.
ATACCATGTAATGTTTACACAGTATCCCAACAATATTCATATATCATATCCAGGTCAAAGTTTTCATTTGCATCAACTCCATAGGAAAAAGAATAATAAAAATCCTTATCGAAGAGCAAGAGATAAAGACAAAACACTGCAGTGAATGAATTTTACCATTCGTGAAGGGTAATCTTAAGAGAACAAATTCACATGATCAACATTAACAAACATCTTTCATGACAAGGTCATTTTACAAACACAGCGCTGTCCAAATTATCTTCAGAATCTTTTAAAATCTCTCTCTCTCTCTCTCTCTCTCTCTCTCTCTCTCTGAGCGGGTAGTTGGATATTGCCGGGAAAGATATATTTACAGTAGACTGGCGTTAGTTGCAACACACAGTGGTTGCCACGGGAATTTTATTTATCCTAGATTTTGTCTTAGTATTTCCCATCGCAATAGAGTAAAATATTACTTGCATTTAATTTTTCTTGGTTACCGATAAAATGCTGCACAGAACAAACAATAAAGTAACAGAAGAGCAAATACTGCCCGGCAACAGAACCGTGCAGAAATTGGTGTTAGACATCCGGCAAACGATTCCGTGCATAAATTGGTGTAAGACATCAGGGAACAGATTCTGTGCAGAAATTGGTGTTAGACATCCACTACATTCAAAATAAAGAGAAGATCAGTGATCTAGACCCAAAGGATAATATTACATATTACATGCTACAATATTACATCTATGGCGTCTTCATCTGCGGTTCTATGTGAAAATGCGTGTCCAGAAATAAAATGAAACATAACAAGGACTTATGTATTGATTCGTTGGTAACTGTTATCTGAGGGTCTCTCCTTCCCCTAGATTTCGGCTTGAACAGAAAGGATCAAATAGGATATTAAAGACCGTATTCAATTTTTTTTTCTGAACTCACTCATTTGTAATATTTCTCTCAACCCGATCGTTTCACTTAATTTGTTTATACCCTTAGGAAGGAGTAGCACAGTCAAACTGGATAATTATATATTTACTTTGTCTCCTTATCGCTCGAGATTGTTACTTGATTTTGACATCTACCGTATTCTTTCCTGTAGCCTAGGTACCTGTGGGTTGCGGAACTTGCTTGACAGAAAATAATTTGCTACTATTGTCACAATATTAGCAAACAGGCCAGTGCAGGCCGGTCCCATAGCCATCAATGGGGACTTTCCCCCCAACAAATATGGTCCCGAATTCATGTTCATCTACTTCTTTTGTTCCTTGGTAGAGCGCCAAAACGTGTTGGGATAGTGCGATGGGCGTGTTTTATCCATAATGTTGTCACATGGTTCAATCATATCATTCCAGAAAAATATTTGCCTGAGTGACCTTTGGATATAATTTCCAACTCGTGTCTTTAGCAAGATACGTAAAGTTTCATGATGAAATTGCATCAAGCACTGTGTCTTGTTTCCTTGTATCTGACAGGTAAGATATTTTATTTTTGAATCAACAATTGGAACAATTTCAGTGATAGATCATTGATTATGTAGAGGCAAACATGATTTGTCAATATTTGCCTGAACAAAATCTCAGCGTAGAGTTTTAATTGAAATTTATTTTGAAAATTTGTCAAGAATACTGTACAGCTGCAGCAGATTGAACGAGACCTTGAGGCAACTTTCCAAATTTCGGACACAGCGTGAAGTTTAAATCATGGCAGCATATTGTTTCTAAAAAAGCTTCAAGGGTACAAATCAGAAATAATTTAACAGTATAGTTTCATTTAGCTGGCTTTTCTTACATATAAAATTGCACGCGACGAATTTTTGGTCAGAATATTTCAACATGCTAGTCAAAAGGTATTTGATTACAAAAACTGCATATAACTCTTGCTGCTCAGTTCGTGTGTAGCTTCGACTACCTTTGTAAAAAGTTTTAGAATGCTGCTCTGGAAAAACAGATGTCAAACGTATACAGGACATGTTACACAACAATTATGTTGGATGCCAATAGGTCACAAATTGGGGACATCCTTCATGTGCTGGATGCCAATAGGTCACAAATTGGGGATACCCTTCATGTATACAGTAAACCTTATAGAATGTAATGCTTTTAAAGCATTCTAGCATTCAACATAAAACTATTGGGCGTCTGGAACGCAAAAGTTAAGAAACTTGCAGATGTAACTAATAACCTACGGATATCTGTTACCATATTTCTCGGGTATCGAGTGCAGTTTGACATGCTCACGCGCGATGAGCCAGTTCTTGTTGTTGTTGGCTTTAACATCATTTTTCAGCACAATATAGGCCACATATGGCTGCCAGTATAACTGGTAGAGGAAGAACCCAGGAAAACCCAGAAAAGAACTACCGATTCACCGAAAGTTGCTGGCAAGCTTTCTCAAGTACCAACATTGACCGAGCACGAGATCGAACCCACGCAGAGGTGAGATGGCAGTGAAATACACACAATTGTTTATATGTACCTTTCAGGTGAAATACACACAACTGTGTTTATTTGTACCTTTCAGGTGAAATACACACAGTTATGTTTATATGCACCTTTCAGGTGAAAGTTCACAATTGTGCACAGATGTATATATGAAGTGAATACTTAATTACATACCTAGTACATTTCTATAGGCAAGAGTACCTCCTACTAGATCCTCTATTTCATCTCTCTAGAATGCAGATGCCAACATTCTGCCGGCAATATTCAATGGGACACAATGTTTCCCTTAATACACATATTGGAGATTAACACCCAATAAAAAATGAAATAACGAAAATTTTAAAGTCATCAAAGCAGATTGCAAGATATTATATTTTTGTTTTACTAAAAATCATACAAGAGGAAAGTTTTACTCTTTGAAATGGGTGAAATACCTGTAGGCAAGGTTTATAAATTATGAAAATGAGATAAACAAATCAAATATAAACTAGATCGCTTAAAAGAAAAATATCAAAGCATTAGATAATAAAATTAGATATATTAGAAAACGATTTGTCGTATTTAGACATGTTGGAGGAAAACAAAGACGACAACTAAAAAGAAAAAGGAAATTGCAAGAAGAAAAACAAATTATGAGTAAAGAAGATCCAGCATTGGTAACACCATTTATGTGTTTGCTGCTATAAGGTATGAGGTACGTTATCTACAAAATGTAACGAGAAAGACCATGTTAGATAGCAAATACATATAAATCATAGAAACAGAAAGTACATCACCTAAATTGAATAGATGCCGTACATGTTGTAGATTGTTGAAGGCTCTATATATGCTATAAAGTATCCAATATTTTTCTTGAATCCACCTATCAAACACATCCTACCAAATACATCCTACCAAATACATCCTATCAAACACATCCTACCAAATACATCCTACCAAACACATCCTACAAAATACATCCTACCAAACACATCCAACACACACATCCTACCAAACACATCCTACAAAATACATCCTACCAAACACATCCAACACACACATCCTACCAAACAAATTCTATGTTTATTTTTAAAAGAACTGTATTATTGCTTTCATGGTAGAAGTTCTACCAGTTACGCTCATCCAAACCAAAATAAAACTCTCCACGCAGGTGTGACTAAATAATAACATACTCATATTTTAAAAGGCGCGCACTGTGTAGGTATTCTATCGCTCTTCTTGGAATGTTTTTGCATCCTGTAATTGTAACTTGTTGGATAAAGTTTTGCTTTTATAGTGTGTTTTAATTGTTCTTGTTACGTGTATTGTAATTCGTGTGCTTTGTAATTTGTGTGTTTGATATGTTTTGAAACTTGTATTCTTATATTTTATTCTTGGCACAGGGCCGGTTATAGATTGGGGTTTTCAAGGTTTCTGGACCCCTCTAGGCTAAAAAAAGACGTTCACAGACACAATCCTACGGTCATTGCTAACTTGAAATTTGACAGCGCACGTTTATTGGGTATTACGCAAACTTTGAGTACATGGACACATAAACTTTTGCTTTGGTGCCCTTTCGAGCAATGTTAGGACCTTTTGAAATTTCGGACCCACCCACCCAGCACTTGGCCTGATCAGCCCTGTGGCATGCATTTATAATGTATCTTTCTAGTCTGTGGTTTATGAATACTTTTGTGAACATTATTAATACGAGATTTTATTGTATGGAATTTAGTTTTAAATGTGTGTGTCTGAGTGTTTTCAAATAAGTGGGTGTTTTAGTAATAAAATATTCTGACAGTTAAATATAACAGAGTAACAACAATGAAAAGTGTTCTAATAGTTTTTGTCAATTTTAAAAACTACAATACAGTAGTGCACAAGCAAACAAAGATGTTACAAAGTGGTCTATTATATTTGCAAGTTTTAATATCATGCAGTAATGGAAACAGGTAGAAATACAAAGCAGAATATAATTAAATCGTGAAAGAAGGGTGATACAGAAAAGCAATAGTGAAAAAGTGAACCAAGACTTGTTAAGATAATACAGTAGTAAAGCTGTCAATAAAGCTTGGTTCAAAACGACAGTAGTACAAAACGTAAGCATGTGTAACCCTGAAATACAGTAGTACAGACGTAAGTATATGTGGCCTGGAATAAAGTAGTACCAAACGTAAGCATGTGTGGTCCTGAAATACAGTAGTACAAAACGAAAGCATATTTGGCCCTGAAATACAGTAGTACAAATGTATGCATGTGTGGCCTGGAAATACAGTATTACAAATATAAGCAAGTATGGCCGCCTGGAAATACAGTAGCAAAACATATTAACAGTGAGTGGCTCATACGTATGGAAATAATAAACTTGCAATATCTCCTAGTATTTTATTAATCGTTTCTGGTCATCACCACATGAAGATTCATCCAAATTATTTAGCTCATGCCATCTTCAGAAACATTTAGTTTTACTTGCAGCCAGGAAAGATTTTTGAAGAGGTTTCCTGTAACGAACTTTGGGGTGAAAGTTCTCTTCTGAAACACTGGTGTTTGTTTATTTTAGTCCATTCTTGATTTGCTTTGCACTGGCTACGAGTAGATTTGAAACGCAATTATATTATGGAAAATATCGTTAGTGTTCGTTCTTTTTACCCCTCCCCCTTCCATTTTAAGTTTTAAAATGATATTAAACAAATGACTGAGGAGAAAAACTTTTGTGATGTATGGAAATGTTTATTTGCATGTATGGAGTAACATTTCTTATTTCTTTCAGTGCACACTGTAGCATTTACTTCATATCCAGATGTATAATACGTTGTAATGAAATCCTATCCATTTCTATTAATAATTGTGTCTTACTATTTCTCCGAACCATTTCCATTGTTAATATATCACTTGATACATATCGTTACTGCTTTAAGGGTACGAAACATACGATTCTAAGGAAAATCTACGGCTTTTGAGCACAGTGCATGCTCATGTGGGTTCCATTGTAATGCGCTACAACGTCTTATAATGGGTCCCATTGTAATGTGCTACAGCGTCTTATAGTTGGTCCCATTGTAATGTGCTATACATAACGTCTTATAGTGGCTCCCATTGTAATGTGCTATACATATCGTCATATAGTTGGTCCCATTGTAATGCCCTACAGCGTCTTATAGTTGGTCCCTTTGTAATGCGCTGACCAACGTCTTATAGTGGACCTATTGTTATGTGCTACAACGTCTTATAGTGGGTCCCATTGTTAATATAGCACATGATACACATCTTTACTGCTTTAAGGATACAAAAGATACGATTCCAAGGAAAATCTCCGGCTTTTAAGCACAGTGCCTGCTCATGTGTGTACTCTATTCTTCACAATATGGCAACATATATCCAAAGGATACCAGCTGAAACTGAAACTTTGTTCAGTTCTGTGTTATATGTACCCAATAATTTGATGCATGCTGCCTTGCATGTTCCGCGCATCCAATTACATGTTCACGTGTGTGTTCCTTGCATCTAATTATTTGCATGCAGGGCAATGCCATCTTTTTTAAATCGCCTAATATACGGTGTTATTATTGTTTAACATGTCTTGACATTTACTTCTCAGTTCTTATGTCTATTTATTTACTCTAAACCATAAAGGCATAACCAATTTTACACACAATACATGAGAACGGCAGTGACATTAAAAAAAAAAAAATTATTGTCGCTATAATACGTATTGCAGTAATTTCTCTAGTATGAACCTAATGTATTTTCAGGTCAAAATGTCTGCCCAACATCTTCAACGTCAACATCTAGTTACGAGAGTTCAACAATTTCAATTACAACACCCATGCCTACAACAAGTTCTAATACTGTTGCAGCCTCCGAAAGCACAGTGACCACTTCAACAATCTCAACTACAATACCTACAACAAGTTCTGATAATGCTGCAAGTTCAGCTATTACATCAACTGCCATGACATCATCCACAGGTTTGTGTCTTAAGAGATCAGTCATCTGTTTTGCTTTTCATGTTATTTTGCAGCGTGAAAATATGAATAAAAATATCTCATATTTTGTATTATATTTATATGGAGCAAATCATGTTTATCGTGTTTTTGAATGCAGATGCAATTAAAGTAACCAGAACAATTATTACTGGCACGTAGTTACTGTTTATAAATGCTGTATACTTCTGTAGTAACTGACAACGTTAAAAATGTCCATTTTTTAAGATAAATTTTATGGCATATAAATGAAATCCAAACCAATTTTTAGTATTCTTTGTACAATTTGTTTTTCTTAATTTTGTGTTAACAATAAATATTTGTTTTTGATATATGGCATACTTCTAGAACAGACCGTCAAAGTATGACTCATAAAATTTTAACGTTCACATTTACCAGGAGCTCCTATTGAAATGTGCTATGCACAACGTCCTATAGTCGATCCCATTGTAATGTGCTACGCACAACGTCTTATAGTGGGTCCCATTGTAATGTGCTATGCACAACGTCTTAGAGTAGGTCCCACTGTAATGTGCTATGCACAACGTCTTATTGTGGGCCCCACTGTAATGTACTACAACGTCTTATAGTGGGTCCCATTGTAATGTGCTACAACGTCTTATAGTGGGTCCCATTGTAATGTGCTATGCACAACGTCTTATAGTAGGTCCCATTGTAATGTGCTACAACGTCTTATAGTGGTCCCATTGTAATGTGCTATGTACAATGTCTTTTAAAGTGGGTCCCATTGTAATGTGCTATGCACAATGTCTTATAGTGGGTCCCATTGTAATGTGCTATGCACAACGTCTTATAGTCGATCCCATTGTAATGAGCTATGCACAATGTCTTATAGTATGCACAACGTCTTATAGTCGATCCCATTGTAATGTGCTATGCACAATGTCTTTTAATGTGTCCCATTGTAATGTGCTACAACGTCTTATAGTGGGTCCCATTGTAATGTGTTATGTACAAAGTCTTATAGTGGATCACATGACCGAGCAACTACAATGTCCTGTATCATCCACATCAAAACTGTATTCATCTGCGTCCTGTTTCACAAAGGTATTCCTAGAACATTCTATAGAAGCGGGTTGTTTTTAAACAAAGTTCTTTAGATATCTTTAATAGGTAAAACGGTATCATAAATTGTTTCACAAAGCTATCTCAGAAACATCAGTAGTATATGGGGTTACCTTAGCGTCAATGGGAATTAGCATTACAGACCCCCCCTGGGCCAGTATAGCGTCAAGAAATAAAATCTCACCCTGGGCCTGTATAGCGTCAATGGAAAATTGGGTAGAGGGACTAGAACACCCTGGGCCTGTATAGCGTCAATGGAAATTTTGTAGAGCGACTACTAGTAGACTGTGGGTTTGTAGAGCGATAAGCGACAGGTGGCAGAACGTCACACTGGTAACAATGTAGCAAAAAGAGAAGTACTGTGACGTCAGGCTACCTGAGAGAGGGCTATAGACAAACACGAATCAAGAGCGTTCGTGTATTTTTTAGTAGAGGAAGGGTTTTATATATATATATATATTAGGGGGAGACCAAATGAAAATTAAGATCTTTTCGAGGTATTGGAAGTGGCCCTGAAAAGGGCCGTTGTTTGTTATGTGATGTTAACACTATTCTGTTAACATACAGGACATCGTATAGGTCTTCTTATCTTCCTCAAATTTCTCAAAGTTTGTCTTAAGCTGTGTCTCACTTCTGGTCCGTAGATGAGAGTCCGCTTAAGACAGCCTTGTCTTTCCACATAACATCTTCTTTTCCAAAGAGTGGCACCGGTGATCCGGATGACAGTCCATTTTGTTTTCACATACATGGGTAAGTCCGTACGGAACAGCATCGATGATACCAAAGTAGAGGATTCTACGTCGATCAACATCTTCTCTGTGACGAGAACAGGTGAAGGAAATGAAGTGAACCACGTTTATTTATAGTGGAAGACCGGATCGAAACGGATTGAAAGGGTTCACCAATCCCAACACGCGTTACAAAATTCAGTCACTTCGCGGAGTCTGTCTTCCAATCCGAAGAGAGCTACCTGTGACGTCACATTTCCTATATAGGCACACTAGCGTCGGTGCGCAATGAATCGATGCGGTAGTGTTTTGTGAAACATGACGGAAGCTAAGAAGACAGTGAATTGGGGTGCACCGGCTGTGGAGACGAGAAGTAATGGTACAGCAGCAGCTACCAAAGTGAACACAGTGCTACTTCCCGAAGAGGTTGATTTCAACTGGGATTTAGTAGATTTTTATCTTCTTCCCAAGAATTTGTTCCGGTACCAGTACCTTCGCCACTTTCTCCTTCTTTACCACGTGTCGACGATTTTAAACAAAGACAGAGAGAAGAATTGGAGAAATTTTTACAGCAGCAGAAAGAAGCAGAGCAAGCATTTCTTCTTGAACAGCAACAGCGAGAAGAAGAAGAGGCAAGAAGGAAACGACAGGAAGAAGAAGAAGCAGTAGAGAAGAAACAAAGTCTAGGAGAGAAGGAGAACAGCGGAAGTCAAACGGTCACGGTACTCTTGGACATTTTGGCCGAGTTAAGAAGTCTGAAACAAATGTATCAGACTTCTTTATTACGACCCAAGAGAAAAAGACCTTCCCGAGCCAAACAACCTAACCCTGTGACTACACCACAGATACCACCCCTAGTGATATCTACTAAATCATTAACAGGAGCAAGTCCACAAGTAGGCCTTGGCCGTGGCAAAGGCTTAAGACAGTTAAAGCGAATTGATTCTCGTTCCTGAGTTTGTTCTAAGGAAAAAAAACAAACACTCAACAGTCCTTTTCAGGGCTACCCAATACTCTCGAAAAGAGGGACTATTCATTTTGCCAAAAATCAATTAAAACTCAAAATCCCTTCTTTAACCCTATGATGTACGTGTTGTGAGTGTATGAGTGTAGGTCCTTATTATTTCTAAATAATGAAAACCAAGAGACACTTACGTTTTTTTCAGTTTGGTCTATTCTGTTACAAATTTTTTACAATTCAATATCACAACATAACACAACACAACACTTTTAAAAAGTTCATAAATTTTTTCTGTATCTTTTTTCTTTCACTCTCTCTGTTTTTTCAATTTCTTCACTTTTACACTTTTTTCCTCTTCTTCTTCTTCTTCCTCACATTTTTCTCGTCTTCTTTTCTTTTCTGTCTTCTCTTTCTGGACGTGTCGGGGTTCTTCTTTTGTCGAGGTCACCTCTGTTTCTTCTTCCTCCTTCTCCTGCTCCTGTTGTTTCTTAGGGCACTCTGAAGACCAATGTCCTTTCTCTTGACAATGATAACAGGTATCTTGACTTTTGTTTCTTTTGACACTGGCCTTGCTTCTTTGACGGTCTGGACATTCTGTAGCCCAATGCCCCTTCTTTTGACAGATATAGCAAGTATCTTGACTTTTATCTCGAAAGGAAGGAGAGTAGTCCGTCGGCTTGTCTGAAGAAAACTTTCTTATCACACCTCGCAATGCTCTAAACAGAAGTTCGATCTGTGTGGGTTCTTCCATTGTGCTGGTCGGCTTGAGAGCGAAATGAATACTGAGAGGGGAGTCACTAGCCCTTTATATATGCCCTGGTCTGACATAGATATATAGGGGTTCATGGTGTTTCACAGGTAGTCATTTGACTTTTGCCGTCAAGATGAAACGATCGCATCATTTCGAAAAGAAAGAAGAAGAAAGCAAGAGGCAGAAACGTGATTTATCGCCTCGCACAGGAGCTGAAGTCTTGGCACAAATTCATGCCAGCGATTTTGAAGATGAGATGAGTGAACCAGAATCGAAGCCTAAAGAGTCTACACCAAATCAAAGTCCATTACCATCCGTAAACCCTGAAAAGTACTACCATATTCGGGAGACGGACAAACGCTCTTCCAGAAAATTTAGAACCACAGCCTACACGCACGCAGTGAAATTTAAAGATTTCAAGTCTGACGTACCCTTGGAAAAAGCAGAAGGGTTCATCACCGATGTGTGGGATTCTTTGTTAACCACACTAAAACGGCAATGTCGAGCCAAAGAAGACGATCGCTTGAGACTTTCTATTCATCACGACAATTTGAAGTCTCCCGTTTGGATCGAGTTTAGCAGTCCAACAAAATTGACACCTTCCAAAATCATGGACAAGATTCAACACGTACAACAATCCAACGACAAATTTCACATCACGGACGGAAAAGCGACACTGTACATGACCCACGTGTCTCTTCCCCAAGGGACAGGTAAAAAAAAGCTGATGTTGGTAG